>BHFT01023754.1:27872-79511 GCA_004320025.1 Laticauda laticaudata | reverse complement strand
GGGGGGGGGGGGGGGTAGTCAGTTGAGAGTGAAGATCCTGTGTGTGTTTTCCCCAGCTATCGGTCAGGCCATAAGGAGGAGTCTGCGAGTAAAGTGTTTCCAGATCAGGGCCATTTCTAAGGAATAGCATCTTCTCTTGAAGGAGGAGCTGGCTTTGCTGTTTGGGTTGTCCAACGTTGACATGAAATTTTCTTCCTTCTTTGAGGAACCTTCAAACGAGCAACTCCTAGTGGGAAAAGGGAGGGAACTGGAGATGTTTGAATCCCATGAGCTGAAAATATCTCTCTCTCTCTCTCTCTCCCTCTCCCTCTCCCCTCCTGTCATCTATCTGTGTCTGTCTATCTATCTATCTATCTATCTATCTATCTATCTATCTATCTATCTATCTATCTATCTATCTATCTATCCTCTCTCTCTCTTTCTCCTATCAGCTATCATCTGCCTGCCTGCCTATCGATTCTCTCCCTCCATCCCTCCCTCTTTCCTTCCCTCCCTCCCTCTCCTTAATTGTCCCTCCTAAAGAACAATAAAAGTTTGACAAACTGAGTATGATGGCTGGCCCTTTCCTAAGCTATTTTTTCTTAGTTTCTTAATTATAGTTACAAGTTTTATCAATACAGGCCATCTTTGACTTACAACAGGTCATTTAGTGACCGTTCAAAGTTATAACAGCACTGGAAAAAGAGACTTATGGCCATTTACCACACTTACAACCAATTGCAGTATCCCCATGGTGACATGATAAAAATGTAGACACTTGGAAACTGTGTGTTTGAGGCCAAATTCTGACGTTCCCTCTGCTCAACCAAAAAGACAAGAGTTGGGATGTTGTGTTTTTGAGTGACCCACAGGTAAAAAGGGTCTGGGAAAAAGTGTGACACCACCGCGAGTGTGAGGTGAAAGCTAGAAGAGCAGCCTGCCCGGTGGGAGGGAGGAGAACCCGTCCCTCCCTCTCTCCCTACTCCAGGAGCAGATTTTAATACAAGGATTAGCACTTTGAACTGAACCTGGGAATGAAATGTAGAGCAGGCAGACGAGACTCTGGGGGAACACCTGTTCCAAGCTCCACCTGGAGTGCATGTTGGTAGCGCGATCATAGATAACATGGTGTCAAGTTCCCGTTTTGTTCGACGGGCCTGGCTGGGTTTTTGTTCAAAGCTGATAATGGGCACTTTAGTTGACAGACAAGCCCTGGGAAATTCAGGCCCGAGCAGCCACACTGTTCAACAACCCGATCCTTGCATGGGGAAGTGGGACTCTCCACCAACAAGTTGTCATAAATTGTTTCAACTTCTACCCATCAAAACGATGCTACAGGACAGTGATGGCGAACCTTTTCAGCACCGAGTGCCCAAACCAGAACGTGCATCATACACATGCATGTGCACATGCCAAGCACCGGAAACCTGACGACCAGCTGGCTGGTGCATGCGTGCCTGTTTTTTGGCTATTTGGGGGGGGCTGTTTTCAGGCTATTTTTCGGGTCTACTTTGGCCATTTTTCAGCTGTTTTGTGGTTGTTTTCAGGCTGCTTTTTGGCCATTTTCCAGTGCTCCATCACCCGCACAGACCAGCTGACCAGAAACCAGAAGAGCAGCTGGCAACAGAGCACGTGCCCACAAAGAGGGCTCTACGTGCCACCTCTGGCTCTGGCATGTACGCCATAGGTTCGCCAATTATAGGGCACTGCACACCAGAACAACTGGACACAAGGAGAGTTTTGTCCCCGAATGCCATCACCCTGCTAAACAACGAATTCCCACAATGCTGTCCAACTATTTACTAAGACTGTATTACTCTTATTCCTCTCATCCTTCCTAGTACCTATCTCCTCCCACTTATGACTATAAGTGTGTTGCTTGTATGTTTATGATTTATATTGTTTTATTTGTTCCCTGGTATGATTTGATTGCTTATTAATAACCTATAACTAGCACTAAGTGTTGCATCTTATGATTCTGGATGAATGGATTTCATTTTTTCTTTATGTACATTGAGAGGGTATCAAGGGTGGGATGCAAATATTTTCACTACCAGTTCTATGGGCGTGGCTAGGTGAGTGTGGCTAGGTGACTGATGGGTGTGGCTTCTTTTGTTTGCAGCAAACACTCCCCCCCATGCTCCATTTTTTTTTGCCTCCTGCACCTCAGGGAAGTGTCCTGGGAGCCCGTTTTTGCTCTCAGGAGGCTTCCCTGAGGCCCCAAAGGCAAATGGAGCACCGGGAACACACACATATACCGCGCCTCCCTTTTTGCCTCCTGGGCCTCAGGGAAACCTCCCGGGCAAAGAAATAAGACAGCGGGGGGTGGTGGTGTCCCAGCACAGCTGATTGTTGGAACAGCTGATCGTTGGGGGGAAAAAAACCAGTTTGGCCGAACCAGTAGCTGTTTTTCTTACTACCGGTTCGCCTGAAGTGGGCTGAACCAGTAGAATGTCACCACTGGACCATATGCATCAAAAGCAAATTCCTTGTGTGTCCAATCAAACTTGGTCAATAAACCTATTCTGTTCTGTTCTGTTCTATTCTATTCTATTCTATTCATTCCAATTTCTATTTTATTCTATTCTCTTCTAATTTCTATTATATAGTATATTATCTATTCTATTCTATTCTATTTTATTCATTCCAATTTCTATTTTATTCTATTCTCTTCTAATTTCTATTCTATCGTATATTATCTATTCTATTCTATTCTGTTCTGTTCTGTTCTATTCATTCTTCATTATTCTATTCTATTCTATTCTATTCTATTCTATTCTATTCATTCCAATTTCTATTTTATTCTATTCTCTTCTAATTTTTATTCTATTCTATTCTATTCTATTCTTATTGCTATTCTACTCCACTCCACTCCACTCTACTCTATTCTTCTCTATTCTTATTGCTATTCTACTCTACTCTATTCTATTCATCTCAGCTACTCCTGCGCTGAATCCTCCCAAGAGCTGTGTCTCCATTTGGTCACTGGAATGCTCCATCTTTTTTATGTCGTTTCAGGACTTGGGAAGACGCTAACAAGTACAACATTTGTTACCGAAGGTTTGAAATGTTTGGTTTGTACAGGCAGGCCTTGACCCATGACCCAAATTGGGACTCAAATCTCATTTGTCGTCAACAAAGGCATCATGTGGCTACTTCGCTCAATGACCACAACCCCGGCACTCCTGATTGTGATTGTTATGTGATCTCTTAGGTTATTAGGAGGATGGCATGGATGAGATGTCCTCTGAAGGATTTCAGTTATCCATTGCATCCCTAGGATTTGGACTTAGAAGAACTGGACACTCTTGTAGGCAGAGAATGTGTAACTATTATTAAGAAACTATGAAAAATTAGCTTAGGAGAAGGCCAGCCATGGTAATGGACAGTTCCACAAACCTTTATTGTCTGTAAAGTGAGACAACTCTTCTTTAGACTTATTTGGGGGCAGGATTGACATTTCAGACTGACCAGAATGAGAGCACATCAAGTGAACTTCAGCCTTTATGTACTTTAGCATCTCTCCAACAGCGTAAACTGGAAATGCCTTGATAATTTAAACAGATTGACAAAGGGCTCTTTGCCCCAGAATTTTCCAGAAATATTAGCCATTTCATTTCCATTCCAGCCACAGTGTATAACAGGTAATTGAAGCTTCAAAGTATTTTAATTTAATAGAAAGTTGCCTGGCAAGGGGGAAAAAAACCTCCTTTCCTTTTTCCTAATTCATTTACTTGCTTGAACTTTTTATACTTTCAATATCTTTGCAAATTAGTTAAAAACAAACATGCCATCTAGCCTCCCCCCCCCCTTCTAGTTCTAGATCAGGGTTGGGATAAGAACATGGATTGCAAAACAAAACAATGGGAGTTAAAATTGCAAGAAGAGTTTTGTGAACTGTTTCCTAACTACTAAACTGAAAAAGGTGATGATCAAATTTTCCAGCCGCAGCAAGAAATCCATTCCAAGGTTTAGAGCCATAGATGTATTTCAGATTACAAAATGGGCAGCAGAACAACAAGAAGAGAGACGAGCATGAAATAAAATGGGATGAAGTAAAAGCAAAAGAGCTAGTTAAAAATTTAAAAAGACGCTTTAAAGGGAGGTCTTAACAACAGATGCCTTTCTGGGCTCCCCCACAAAATGAAAGCAAGAGTTTCCAATGATGGGGATAAAAATGATCTTTGGAATTTAGTATTTATTTTAATAGGAAGCTGTGACCTCCTGAACACAAAAATGGGAGAGAGGGAAGGAAGGAAAAGAAAGAGGGAGGGAGGGAGGAAAAGAAAGGGAGGGAGGAAGAAAAAGAAAGAGGGNGAAGGAAGGAAAAGAAAGAGGGAGGGAGGGGAGGGAGGAGAGGGAAGAAGCAAGGAGGGAGGGAGGGAAGGAAGGAAAAGAAAGAGGGTGGGAGAGAGAATAAGGGAGGAAGAGAGGAAGGAAGGGGTTTTAAAAACAGAAAGATAGAGAGAAGTTAAAATGACTTTAACTTTCTTTAGCATGTTAATTATGGTTTCCTTGCCTAATGCCAAACTCTACTTTTATCCATGCCAGCTTTGATCATTGATAATGCTCACCCATAGTGGTTTTGTTTGTTGTTTTACAAGTTTTAGAAAACAATTTCCAGTTTTTGGAGTCAGGGTAGCAGTAATCACCGTGAAGCCTGTGCAGACAGCAGCAGAATTGGACAGTGGGGAAGAACGGGGACCAGTCCGGGAGTCTGGGGAGGACTCAGACGAGGGTCCTGCATCCAATGAAGAGATGGGGCCAGGACCATCTGGGAGTGGGGTGCTGACTCTGGCGCCTCCGGGGTCTGGCAGGAGCAAGGCAGAGGAACAAGGGGAGCCTGTTCCCAGTGCGCGTGTGCGCAGAGCTGCTAGAAGGCGAGAGCAGCTGAAACAAAAAGGGCGACGTGGGAGTAAGGCTGGGAGGACTGCCCCTCCCATGAGGGATAAAAGTCAGACCTCAATGGCAAAACCTTTGCAGGAAGCAAAGTAGTTCAATCGGTTCCGAATCCTCCTTGAATCTCTGTGTACTTTGGTTGGTTTTTTTCTTGATCTTCAGTTGATTTCTTTTCTACTTAATTGGATACTTCTGTTTTTGGCAGCACTTCACTGAACTGAAAAGTGGGTGCTTATCTTGGGGAACTGTTTAAGATTAATTCTGGCTGGAAATGAAAACAATTTGCAGCTTTGCAATAAAATAGGTTTTGCTTTTAAAACAAGTTTGTGATTAATTACGATTTACAAAACCTGGGTCAGAACAAGGATATGCAAGATGGAAGTCAGCATTTATGATTATGGTTGGATTACTGCAAATAACTCTACATGGGGCTTCCCTTGAAGATTATTTAGATATTTCAGAGGGACCAAAGTCTCTGTATTTATTGGACAGTCATGGGTCTATCCATAACATGATTTCTGCAAGAGCTGAATTAGTTATGGTTATTACCTAAACTCCCTATATTGCTCAGCTGCTAGATATTTTTGTGACCACATAAATAGAACACACCTATTGAAGGTTTTCTTCTATAGGGTGTCGATGGAGATTCTCAATCATCCAGGTCATGGTTGTCCCATGGGTGGCTGGACTTTCTTGTGATTTATTCCTTGAAAAGGTTTCACTTCCCAACCAAGAAGCTTCTTCAGTTCCAGAAGTGAAGAAGCTTCTTGGATGAAAAATGAAGCTTCTTGAATGAACAGAAACCCAAGAAAGTCCAGTTGCATTTAAGAAAAGCACCTTTGGGTCTTCCATCAAGGGTACAATCAAAGGAGTCCCAGAATTTGGCCTTCTGTGGGGCTACTCTCTTTCTTTGAAACAGCCTGAATCCCACACCTGGAATGTGGCATCCAGTTTTGGTCACCACGTTACCAAAAAAGGATGCTGAGACTTTGGAGCAAAGCAACTAAAAGACTAAAACTTATGGAGAACAGTTGCAGGAATTGGGTTTGGCTAGTCTAGAGAAAAAGAAGGACAAGGAGTGACACAGTAATGCTGTTCCAGTATATGAGGGGCTGCCCCAAAGAAGAAGGGGGTCAACTTATTCTCCAAAGCACCAGAGGGCAGGACAAGAAACAATGGATGGAAACTAATCATGGAGAGAAACTACCGGGAATTAAGAAGAAACTTCCTAACAGGGAGGACAATTAATCAGTGGAACAGCTTGCCACCTGAAGTTGTGGGAACTCCATCACTGGAAGTTTCCAAAAAAAGACTGGACAGCCACTTGTCTGAAATGGTATAGGGTCTCCTGCTTGACAGGGTTGGACTAGAAGACCTCCAAGGTCCCTTCCAGCTCTACTCTATCTTGATTCTAGTTCTGATGGTCTTCTAGAGAATGGCCAAGGACCTGTCCCTCTCCTTCCAAATAACGCTGGAGACCCAAGAAGGTGGAATGTGATCTGCTATTATTGTTGTTCGGGGCTATATACATGAGTGAGAAATCTTGATTGACAGCTGTCAGAGGGGAGGGACTGAGAGATAAGGGACTTGATCTTTTTTTCCCTGATAGCATCCCCCTGCCTTAAAAAAACCCAACGTGGCTCCCCACAAACCGCCTTGAAACCTGGTATGTCAAGGCAGCTTCCACTGCAGCCTATCCAATCTGAGATGGATATTGGTTTCAAAGAGAATGATGACTAACCAGTATGCTAAATATTTTAATTCAGGGAAGCTCCCCGTTTCTCCTTGATGTTTGCTAAAGTTACAGCCAGCAGATGCAGGAGGGGGAAAAAATATTGGTATAAGGAAGTGAAGAAGGCGCTGGCCCTTCCCTTTTATTCTGGTAGCCATAAATCTCAGCCTTGGGTAGCCCATTTTGGACCAGGTGCTGCATACTTTGCTTTGATCATCCCCGAGCCATTGTTGAAAAGTTTGTGAGCTGTGACTGTGTTGGCTGTGCAACCGGCAAATCGGGGCTTATTCATGGGTCCAGACTAGTTTCTCAATGTTGAGCAAAGCAAGGCAGGGGGTAGGTGGGTGGGAAGGAAATGCCCCCTTGTAGTTTTAAAATGAGGTCAAAGTTCCCTTCTCTATCTTGGGGTGGACTTCAAAATTGTGCTTTTCTTGAAGAACAAATCTGTACAAGTGTTTCTTGACTTACAAGGGTTCATTTAGTGACCATTCAAAGTGCCATTTAGTGCCATTTAGTTCATTTAGTGACCATTACAGTGCCACTGAAAAAAAGTGACCGCATGAAATTCAACGCAGAGAAAAGTGAAGTCCTCCACTTAGGCAAGAAAAACCCAAAGGACCCATATGATAGACTGGGCGAAACCAGGCTCAACAGCAGGGACTGGGAGAGGATCTTGCAGTCTTAGTGGACAGCCAGCTAAAGAGGAGCCAGGAGTGTGCAGCAGCTTTCTTTTCTTTTCTTTTTTCTTCCCTTCTGTTTTTCCTTTCCATTCTATTCCTTTCCATCCCTCCCTCCCCTTCCCTTTTTCCTTCCCTTCTTCCTTCCCTCCCTTCTGTCTTCCCTCCTCTCTGCTTCCTTTCCCTTCCCTTCTTCTTTCCTCCCCTCCCCTCCCCTTCTTCTTTCCCTTCCCTTCTTCCTTCCTCCCCTGCCCTCCCTCCCCTTCCCACCCCTCTCCTCCTTTCCCCTCCCCTTTCCCCTTTCCCCTCCCCTTCTTCCTTCCTTTCCTTTCCTTCCACTTCCTTTCCATTCTTCCTTCCCTCCCCTCTGCTTCCTTTCCCTTCCCTTTTTCCTTCCTCCTCTCCCCTCTCCTCCTCTTCCCTTTTTCCTTCCTTCCTTCCTTCCCTCCCCTCCCTTCTGCTTCCTTTCCCTTTCCTTCTTCCTTCCCTTCCCTTCTTCCTTCCTCCCCTCCCCTTACCCCTTTCCCCTTCTTCCTTCCCTCCCCTCCCCTTCCTTTCCCCTCCCTTTTTCTTTCCCTTCCCTTCTTCCTTCCTCCCCTCCCCTCCCCTTCTTTTCCCTCCCCTCCCTTTTCTTTTTTCCTCTTTTCTTTTCTTTTCCTCTTTTCTTTTCTCCGGTGTACATGACTATCCCGTCAGTTCTAAATAGCTCTTTGTGCCTCTCTGGACCCAGCAGCTGCTGCATCTTTTTACAGTTCTCTGAAGATGCGAGCAAGAGAACACGAGGCAGGCGGCCTAATCCAGAATGTCTCCAGGAGAGACATTTGAGAAGCAGCCAGGGGAGAATGGGAGAAAGAAGAGAAAAGAGAGGGGCCAGGCAGAGTTTAGGCAGCTTCAGCAATTGGAGGAGGACTGGGTTTCACTTAAGGAGCCTAATGAAACTCTTGGTTTGGGAGTTAGAGACATGCTGCAAGATATATAGATATATATCTTGCATGGCATAACGTCTTGGGGCCAACGGGAGATGCTTCTTTGGAGAAAAGGTTGCACTTTCTTAAAAAATTCCTTTTTAGAGAATCTCTCAAACTCTAAAAGTTTATAGTTTCTCAGCCACCCAGCTCATGTTGTCCCAAAGGAGTGGTGGGATTCAAAAGTTTTTTCCTACCAGTTCTTTGGGCATGGCTTGGTTCGCATGGCAGGGGGAGAATACTGCAAAATCCCCCTTCCCTCCCCACCCCACTAGCCTGCTTTCCAGCTCTGTTCTCCTGTGCAGGGCAACCAAAGGAGACCCAGACGATCAGCTGGGACTCAATGGGAGGCAGAGAAGAGATGGGGTTGGCGGGGCCAGTCAGGGTTGTATTGGCCGGTTCTCCCAACTACTCAACATTTCTGCTACCGGTTCTCCAGAACTGGTCCAAACTGGCTGAATCCCACCTCTGACCCAAAGGTGCTTTTTTTCAGGATGCAACTGGACTTCCTTGTTTTTTCTTCTTTGAAGATACTTCGCTTCTGATCCAGGAAGCTTCTTCAGCTCAGACTGGGAATGGAAGGATTTATACTCCTTGCAGACAGCTGGTCATTTGCATCCCTTTGGAGGGTCATTAAGGCACCAGGAAGGAGAAGCCAAACATAGTCAGAAGGAAAAAAACAGGGAAGTCCAGTTGCCTCCTGAAAGATCTCCTTTGGGACAACCACGAGAATCTCAACAGACTTTTCCTATACAATTTGGGATGAAGACCTTTGGAATGGTGTGGGGGTTCGGAATGGATTTCCAGAGGGGAAAAACTGCAGACTACAGGAACCAGGAGCACCACTCAGCTGACCCTGAGGACACAGATAAACCTCCAAGTGGCCTCAATGACCCTCCAAAAGGATGCAAATGACCAGCTGTCTGCAAGGAGTATCAATCCTCCCCCACCATCCTAGACAGAGCTGAAGAAGCTTCTGGGATGTGAAGTGAAATGTCTTCCAAAGAAAAGTCCAGTTACTTCCTGAAAAAAGCACCTTTGGGACTCCCTAACTCTAGGAGCTGCAAGGTAAATTATTCAGAGATCTGAAGATTTAGGTTATCTCTCTGGCTGAGCTTATCAATCTAGGAACAAAAGATAACAGAATGATGAAATTGGAAGGTCCAACCTCCTCCTCAAGCAAGAGACCTTATACCATTCTGGACTGTCCATGGCTGCCCAGTCTCTTCTTAAAAGCCTCCAGTGATGGAGGATCCTCAATCGTTGAGTCATTGTATTGATTCAAGAAGGCAAATAGAAACAAACGCAACGTACTTCCACGTTTTAAATACTTGCTATTTATTTCATCCAGAACACTTTAGAGCTTCATTGAAATGTAATTACATATGTTTCTGTTACATTGAGAAATATTTTATTTAGATGTATTTCCAGGCAGTGCCAACAATTAATGGACGCTGCTTTGAACTTTTAGTTCAAAGGATCTGTATGTATGGTTTGGAGATCTAGGATTTCACGCTGTATTTTTATGACCTTTCTATACTGAAGCAAAGGGGAGATTTTTTTTCCCCCATGACTATTCATTCATTAATGTTAGTTTATGTAGACCAGCAGCCAAGATAAGAAGCCTGGAAGGCTTAACATGAAAAATAAGTTCCAGAAGTATGTTTAGAAGTCATTGGGAAGACATGATAGTTGTTTTTATGGATCTGGAGGAAATCATGGATTTGTTGTTGCAAAGAAGAAGGAAAGTCCACCTATTCTCCAGACCACCATGATGGTGGGACAGGAAGCCAGGGATGGAAACTAGGTTGGAGAATCAACCTAGAATTAAGGGGAAATTTCTGGACAGTGAGAACAATTAATCAGTGGAATGGCTTGCCCTCATAAGTTGTGGGTGCTCCAACCCTGGAGGTTTTTAACAAGAGATTGGACAAGCACTTTTCCAGATTGATATAGGGTCTCTTGCTTGAGCAGAGAATTAGTCTAGAAGACCTCCAAGGTGCCTTCCAACTCTATTATTCTGTTATCTAAAGGGCTGACATGTAAAAGGTAAATTGTTCTGAATTCTTCCCTAAAACAGGAGAAGAACAACTGAGTTTAAATTTACAACAGAGCAGATTGCAATTGAACGTAAGGAACACATTCCTAACAGTAAAAGTTGTCTATAGAGGCTCTCCATCCTCCAGGTCATGGTTGTCCCAAAGATGCTTTTTTCAAGAGGCAACTGGACTTTCTGGTTTTTCTTTGAAGACACTTCACTTCTCATCCAAGAAGCTTCTTCAGTTCTTCTTCAGAATTGAAGAAGCTACCTGGATGAGAAGCAAAACATTTTCAAAGATATATTATTAGAGATTCTCAGTCATCCAAGTCATGGTTGTCCCAAAGGTGTTTTTTTCAAGAGGTGACTTTCTGGTTTTTCCTTTGAAGACCTTTTGCTTCTCATCCAAGAAGCTTCTTCTGCTCTTGGAAAAGTAAAAGTTGTTTAAAATGGAAAGCAAATGAGATGATGGAGATTCATACAGTGAAGATGCTGAAACAAGAGTGAAGAATGATCTAGCAGTGGATTCCTGCAATGAGGAAGACAGTTGGATCACATAATTTCCAAAGTCCCTCCATGTCCCTTCTCGGAGATTATCTAGAAGATTATTTTGGAGGTGCCAAGGCAGGAAACTTTGAGTCTAGGGCGATGATGGACATTTTGCATAGGTCCCTGATAAGATTGCATTTGTGTATATCTGGCAGCATCGCCAAAACTGGCATTAGCAGTAGTAGACATTGTGGTCCAGAGTTTGTTTAACTTTTGTGCTGATGCCTATGAAATTTAGTGCATGTCACTCATAGTGGTTTAAAGTTCCTGAAATTTCATTTGGTTTTGATGAAAAGCAAAAAAAAAAAAAATCACAGGCACTTAAAAAATGTGGATTGTAAACAAATATAGCAGGGGGGAAAGCAGGCATCAATTTTGGTGCAATTGGCAGTCAGCCATTCATAAAAATCTCACTTTCCTGGTGAATTTTTTACTAGTCTGATTTTTAAAAAAACAAAGTTTTAGCTTCCAATGGACAGGCTTGTATTTCTCATGGTAGATATAATGAACTGGCGTGTACATTCTATTTATCAAATCTAATCTCTAAATCTCCTGTTTTTCTTTCCAAAATGAATGGAAATGCCAGTTCAGATCGCTGAATCAAATGTCTCCACATTGATGGGGCTTTTTCCAGATCAGTTCAGCAATCCGATTCAAAGCAGCCAAATTCAGTCTGATTGAATAGGACTTTCCTAACTGTCAGAATCAGACTAACTTTGCAAACTGATTGATAGTTCGAATTACATTTTGCCTGAATCATGTGAACCTAACCAGACAATAAATAAGTGAAGCTCCAGTTTTTACAAATAATGCTTCATAATTGATTTTTTTTTTAAAAAAAACAACAGCTTCTGAGGACAAGATTGTCTCTCAGCAAGCCTTTTTAAAAAAAAACACACAACCAAAACTATCCTTTTTATTGTTTTTATTGCAGTTTTCAAAAAATACAAATCTTATTTATATTCATTACAGTGTTTTAGCATCAACAAATACATATAACTTATATACCTTATTATATATACTTCTACATTCATACTTTCTTAAGGTCTCTTGTTTTATTTACAATCATCCATTCTTCCTAATCTTTATATCTATTTTTTAACCGCTTGAACCATTCATCCCATATTCCACAATAATAGGAATCTTCTTTATCTTTCACTTCCAATGTAAGCTTATCTATTTCAGCGTATTCCGATATTTTTTATATGATTAGATCCTCTGAAGGGACATTGGCTCCTTTCCACAATTGTGTGAAAGCTATTCTGGATGTTGTTAGGATATGGAGTATAATGTATTCAATCTTTTTAGGGTATTGGCCTGGGATTATTCCTAATAGAAAAAATTCTGGTTTGAGTTCAGTTTGGTGATCTCTTGTAACCAGTTCTTTATTTTAACGCAATATTTCCTGGTCTTGAGGCATAGCCACCAATTATAATAAGAAGTGCCATCTTTTTGTCCACGTTTCCAACATTTTGGGCTTGTGTTGGGATATATCTTGGCCAATCTCACTGGGGCCAAATGCCACCAATATAACATTTTATATAAATTTTCTTTGTGATGTCGTTAATTTGTAATTCCTAGTCCATAATTTCTCGCATTCATCTAATTCAATGCTATATCCTATTCTTTGTGCTATTTCTTTTTTTTTCTTAATCAAATTTTATTTAGTTTTCAAAATTTAAAAATATAAAATAAAATTTTATACATCATTATATCAACATCCAGACATCTTTTACATTTCCTTATCATCTTTCTATATAGGCATTTTTTTCATTATAACAATTTCAACTTAATATATAAATAAATATAGATAGATATGAATTTACATAGTTTCTTATTCTATACCTAATTGTCATTTTGATTTCTTTTTATTCTTAAACCATTCATACCAGGCTCCCAGACATTATAATATATCGACTCTAATTTGTGTCTTAATTTCATTGTTACTCTGTCCATCTCTGCACAATCTAATTTTTTTTTTATAAGAACATCCTCTGATGGTACATTTTCCTGCTTCCAAAATTGTTTATAGGAGATCCTAGCAGCTGTTAAGATATGTAGCATAATGTATTGATCTTTTTTATTATATTTTTCTGTTATTATGCCTAACAGAAATAGTTGTGGTTTGGATTCAATTTTTTGTTTTGTTATTTCTTCTAGCCACAATCAAATTATATTCCTATATTTCTTGACCTCTGGGCAGGACCACCACATTTGCAAATGTGTACCTTTTTTATTTTTACACTTCCAACAGCTTGGGCTCAAGTTGAACATTTTTGCACTGTTTCTATTAGACCTGATTTTCGAATTTCAGGGAAGGAGTAAGCTTTGCCACCAACCTTAAAAAAACATGTCACAGTCAAGAATCCATTTTCTTTCCTGCAAACATTGTGTTGTTCTTCTGTGGGGACGATGTCCTTTGCTGTTGCTGCTTAAATGGGTGGGATAAAAGGATGATTAGAACACAAAAATTCCTTGCACAGAGACTCAACCCTGTTACTGGTCCAAAGAATAAACCAGAAAATATAAAACTAAAATATTTTTAGAAAATTCTACAAAGTTCTACCAAATAAGTCTTGAGAAATGAACATTTTGTAGCCGAGAGATTTTGCTAAGAATTTTTCTCATGCTGGTTGCCAGGGAAATTATAGCTGCAACTATCTTCTTTTGTCTTTTTTTTTCAGTGTGATGTTAACAATCCTTCACCCCCAGTTTCACCTCTGAGTGTTTTTGGCAGTTTTAGCCCTGTTTTTTTTTTTTCCTCTATGCCTGGCTAGCAGATACGTCTCAGATATCAACAGACTGGTGTGAGATTAAGCTTTGCAAACTGCTGTTTTTGGATAATGGTACCCCATTTTAATCAAGTTCAGCAGTTAAAATATAATCATGGGCTGCGGTCATTACTGTCTCTCAGGAGAAAATAAAAAAATCTGACTGGGATGGTATAAGGCTCCTGCCTTGAGCCGGAGGTTGGACTAGAAGACCTCTGAGGACCCTTCTAGCCCTACAATTCTATATTCTGAATCACAAATTGGGAATCTACTTTCTGTATAAAATCTATCCACCCTAGATAAAGAGTATCAAGTTTAGATGCCATATTGCCAACACAATTGCTTTCCTTCCTTCCTTCCTTCCTTCCTTCCTTTCCTCCCTCTCTCCTTCCTTCCTTCCTCCTTCTTTCCTCCCTCCCTCTCTTCCTTCCCCTCTTACCCTTCCTTCCCCTTCCTTCCTTCTTTCCTTCTTTCCTTCCTTCTTTCCTTCCTTCTTTCCTTCCTTCCTTCCTTCCTTTCTTTTTCTTTCTTGTAACAGTGAGCCATATTTCAAAGCACCATACAGTATCTCCTTTGCACTTCCAATCTCTAGCACACTACATTTGATTCCTCCCCCCCAATGATTTATTTCTGAAATCCTGGGGAATTGCTTTCAGCCTATATCTGTCTGGAGTTTTCAACCCTGTGTAGTCACACACCAGTTAACTTAATGGCCACCTTGCTTGATACACATCCTGGTCTCTCTTTTTAAAACCCCAAATTACTTTAATAATAAAAAATTAACAGGAATCCAGCATGCATGGACCTCAGCTCCTGAGGCATTCTCAGAAAAGAAACAATACGGTTAACTCTTTCTCAGGGTTTTGTTTGCAAACATGCAGGTGACAGGTTCAAAATGACGACAGTAGAATCATAAGAGTCCCAAGTTTGAGAGATGATTGAAGGGCTCCATAAAGGGGATGGAAAGAGGTATCAGGAAATATCTTCATGATGTCTACAGACTGAGAAATGTTTTTCAAATGGTTATCCACATCCTTAGGGATGCAGGGGCTCAGGGGCTAAGACACTGAGCTTGTCGATCACAAAGATCAGCAGTTCACCGGATCGAATCCCAAGCACCACGTAATGGAGTGAGCTCCCGTCACTTGTCCCATCTAAAAAAATGCAAGTAGAAAAATAGGGACCCCTTTGGTGGGAAGGGAACAGCGTTCTGTGCATCTTCGGTGTATAGTTATGCCGGCCACATGACTACGGAAGCATCTTTGGATAGCGCTGGCTCTTCGGCTTTGTACCGGAGGTGAGCACCACCCCCTAGAGCCAGAAATGACTCGCACGTATGTGCAAGGAGGGGAACCTTTACCTTCATCCTGTTTTTGTGTACCAGGAAGCCTACCTACAGTTACAATTTGTTTTGCTCATGCTATGTTCTTAAAAATTTCCAAATGTGTCCATTGGCTTAGTCATCCTTTGGACTCTTCAGGTGTTGATCAGAGTGACTAGAAGTTTTTAGAAGTTTGCTCACTTTCTTTGAGCAGTGATTCTCAACGTTGACAACTTGAAGATCTGTGGATTTCAGTTCCCAGAATTCTAGGAGTTGAAGTCCACACATCGTAAAGATGCCAACGTTGAGAAACACCAATTTACTATTTGTTCTTTGTCTGTCTTTATGAAATGGGACATTAAGTAAAATTCCAAGACTCCTAGTCAAAAAAAAAAAAAGAATCCTAATTCTTTCATCTTTCCTTGCCTTAAGCGATAAACACCACCGCAACTTTCCAAATTTGATATTCCCAAGATAATCAAATACCTAAGCTTGATTTAAATTCACCTTTTTGAATTGCTAACTTTTAGTCTGCTTTCTTTTCTGTTCTCTGTTGACTTAACCATCATGCATGAATTGGCAGTTACCTGGTTATTCTTTTATTTAAATATCCCTTTGAAATCCAGCACAGTCTTACAATAATAGCTAGCTGATTAGTATCCTAAGCACAGGCAATGATTTGTTTTGTTCAATCTGTAAAAAGAAATGGATCCATCTGGTGCCAAAAACTGGTTTGTAGCTTTTCTTGTCTTATGGCTTTAAAAAAACCCAGAGTGAGAAGTCAATTAGCCTGGCTAACTTTCTTAGTTGAATGCTTCACTTTATCTGGTTTTTTTTTCTCACCTTGGATATATAGGTCAGTCACCTTCCTTCCAACATAGGGAGGTTTTTGTGTCTGTGAATATTCTGAAATAAGCTATTAATCCAGAGGTTTTCCAAAAATAACAGCTGTATAAACAGAGGTGCATGTTTTCTTTGGGTGGGCAAACTTAAAACAAGCTCAGGTTTTCAAAAGCACAAACAGTATTGGAGCTCAGAAGTTCTCCATGAAGCTTTGGAAGACATGTAGATTCCCTTAGTTGTTCTGCCTCCCAAGGATTCTGAAATTGTGGCTTAATGTATGTCTAATGGTGACTGCCTATGAACAATTTCACTCTGGCTTGAACAACATAGAATAGAATTCTTTATTGGCCAAATGTGATTGGACACACAAGGAATTTGTCTTGGTGCAAATGCTCTCAGGGTACATAAAAGAAAAGTTACATTCACCAAGAGTCAAGAATCATCAGGTACAACACTTAATAAGAGTCATAGGGTACAAAAGCAATCAAATCATACCAGGGAAGAGTCAGTATAAATTGTAAGGATACAAGCGACAAAGTTACTGTCATACAGTCACAAGTGGAAGAGGATGGGTGATAAGGAGTGATGAGAAGATTAATAGTAATAGTAATGCAGACTTTGTAAATAGTTGGACAGTGTTGAGGGAATTATCTGTTTAGCAGAGTGATGGCTTTCAGGGAAAAACTGTCCTTGTGTCTAGTTGTTCTCGTTGTGCAGTTCTCGATGGCGTCGTTTTGAGGGAAGGAGTTGGAACAGTTTATGTCCAGGATGTGACGGGTGTGTAGATATTTTCACAGGCCTCTTTTTGACTCCTGCAGTAGACAGGTGCTCCATGAAAGGCAGGTTGGCAGCCATTGTTTTTTCTGCGATCCTAATTATCTTCTGGAGTCTGTGCCTTCCGGTTGGGTTGCAGAACCAAACTAGGCTGGGTTTGTTTGGGGTTTGATCACAGATCTTGAGCAAAACAAAACAGAATAAGGGAGTTAGGACATACTTTGGAGGTCTTCTAGTCCAACCCCTGCTCAAGCAGGAGATCTTACCACACAAATGGCTGTCCAATCTCTTCTTAAAGCCTCCAGTTAAAACAGTCCCACTGGTTAATTATTCTCACTGTCAAGGAATTCCTCCTTATTTCTAAGTTGGCGCTCTCTTTAATGATCTTCCACTTGCACTTTTGAACCCTCCCTCAAATGTTTTGGGGGATAGCTTGACCCCCTCTTCTTTGTGAGAGTCCCTTAAATATTGGGACACTGTTCTCATATTTCCCCTAGTCCTTCTTTTCACTAGACTAGACATAATCCTTAAACCCTTCTTCGTATGTTTCAGCCTCCAGTCCCCTAATCATCTTTGTGGTTCTTCTCTGCACTCTTTCCAGAGTGTCTGCATCTTTTTTTATATTCTGGTGACCAAAACTGGATGCAGTATTCCAAATGTGGTCTTAACAAGACATTATAAACCAGTACTAACACTTCATGTGATCTTGATTCTATCCCTGTATTAATGCAACCTAAAACTATGTTGGCTTTGTCGGCAGCTGTAGCACATGGCTGGCTTCTATTTAAATGATTGTCCACTATCTTGTCCACTATCTGATAGTCGAATTTCTTCTATCTTTTTTCTCTCCATGAAATGTTCATTATAATTTTGCAAACCTGAACAGATACGTCAACTTTCTCTTGTATCTCATGTTCTGCCGAGCCTTTCATTCTCATTCATTCATTCATTCATTCATTCATTCATTCATTCATTCATTCATTCATTCATTCTCATCTCTTGTTCTTCCAAAGAGAAGTGCTTTGAAGTGCAATCCTGATGTATGGACTGGGTTGATGATTGCCTCATTCTCCACTCAGCATCCTCCATCAGCTTTGAAGTGAGCCCAACTCTTGGGGTTTATTTTCAAAGGTTTATTTGTGCAAAGTTTGGTCCATCCATGGAATGGAACTTCCAAGGCTCCAACACCAAATGCTCCCAAACCAGCCATAATGATTTAGGGTCACAATAATTCTCAATGCGCCAGAGAAGAAAAATGATGGGGTGGACCACAGAAAAACAAGGTGGTTATATTTCTAGCTAAATAAACTGGACTATTGTTTAGAACCCTGATCGGAATCTGCCATGCGCTTAAATCACTCCTTGCTGAAGTGTGACAAGTCCAGAAGATCAAATACAAATTCTGAAGGAGTCTCAAAAACAACTAGCAAACATGTTTGTTTAGAGTTACTTTGAGACTAAACATTTTATGCCAATGTGGAATTTGTTGGGAATAGAACTGTGAGTTAGGAAGGGAATAGCGTTTAACAGATTAACAGAGTTGGAAGGGATCTTGTAGGTCATCTAGTCCAACCCCCTACCCAAGCAGGAGACCCTATACCATTTCTGACAGAGGGCAGTCTGGTCTCTTCTTGAAAGCCTCCAGTGAGGAAGCTCCCACAACTTCTGAAGGCAATTTCTGTTCCATTGGCTTTTTGAGGAACGTCTACATGGATCTCCAGGGCAATGTTTCAAGAGTCTCCGGGAAGAGATTCATCTCATCTCGGGTTGCCTTCCAAGGTTCTTATCTATAGACTAGACTACTCTTTAGCTCCATTGGGATGAACGGAGCCATTCCTAAAACCATAGACATTTACTAAGGGAAGAAAGGAAGAATTCACCTGAAAGTCAAGGACTAGCTTATATTTACTGTAGGATCCAATCCGAGTTGGTCACTGGGACCACAGATTTAGTCTTCTGAGTTTTCAGACTTGTGCTGGAGCCCATGCTCAGGGAACTTCTCTCTCATCCAGGTCACAGCTGTTACAGCTCAGAACGGAAGAAGCTTCTTGGATCAGAAGTGAAACATCCTCAAGGGAAAACAAAATCCAGTAGCCTTTTGAAAAAGCACTCTCGTCAGAATGTATACATTTGCTGCAGCATATGAAGATCCAGAGGAGATCGTGAAAAAAGAGGACAGCTCTTCTTAGATAAGGAGTCTGAAGAGATTCTCAGTCATACAGGTCATGGCTATCCCAAAGGTGCTTTTTTAAGCTATACAATTTGGGATGAACCCCATTGGAACGGGGTGGGAATAAGGAATGGATTTCCAGAGATAAAGAAATTGCATACAGGAACCATTTGCACCACTCAGGTGACCCTGAGGACACAGATAAACCTCCAAGTGGCCTCAAGGACTCTGTCGGATGCAAATGACCAGCTGTCTGCAAGGAGTATCAGTCCTTCCATTTCCCCACCATCCTGCTTCAGGGTTAAAGAAGCTTCTTGGATGAGAAGTGAAATGTCTTCAAAAGAAAAAAAAAAAAACAAAGGAAGTCCAGTTGCCTCCTNTGTCTTCAAAAGAAAAAAAAAAAAACAAAGGAAGTCCAGTTGCCTCCTGAAAAAAAGCACCTTTGGGACAACAATGATCTGGATGACTGAGAATCTCTACAGACTTTGAGCTATATAATTTGGGATGAACACCCTTTGAATGGTGTGGGAGTAGGAAGGGATTCCCAGAGGGAAAAAATGCAGACTACAGGAACCAGAAACACCACTCAGGTGACCCTGAGGACACAAACCTCCAAGTGGCTTCAATGACCCTCTAAAAGGATGCAGATAACCAGCTGTCTGCAAGGAGTATAAATCCTTCCATCCTCCACATTTTGGTCAGAACTGAAGAAACTTCTTGGACGAGAAGCAAAAACGTCTTCAAAAGAAAAACCAAGAAAGTCCAGTTGCCTCCTGAAAAAAAGCACCTTTGGGACAGCTCTTCTTAGATGTCACTCTTGATGTCTCTCACAGGTCTTGCCATGGAAGGCTGGTGTGTTTCTTCAATCAAGAAGTATTTTGAAGTCCAGGGAAGTTACCTAATCTGTCTGTCTGTCTGTCTGTCTGTCTCTTTTATAAAAAAAAATTTCAGTCCCTCCCCATCATATTTCTTTGGGAGGGAAGTTAAGGAGTGAAATTTTCACCAATGAAGTTGGGAGATTGGGACAGCTAACCCATCTTCAAAGAATCTGGTACATTTGCTGCACTTTGCTTCACATGAAAGGCTTGGCAAGCTCTCAAGTATGGCCGAGCATGCCAATTAGGTGGCGTGCATGAGTGGAGTTTCAGGCACCGAAGGGGGAGGGAGGGAAAGGAGGATGGGCTTTGGGCTGCACATTGGTGGGCATGAAGTAACCTGAGCCTCCAGACAAAGGAAGGGAGGCCATTCTTAGACGAACACCCTCCCGGGGAGGATTAAGCCCTGATTGACAAAACCTCTGCTTCAAATCCTCAAGGAAGTCTGAGAGCATTTAGTGTTGGTTCAACAGCAAAGAACTATGCAGAACTATGCAGATAGGGCTTGGCTCTTTAAATTCACGAGCATCGTTTTGCCATGCAACCTTGTCCTGCAACATCTCTGCAGTGAAGGCATCTTTTTGTCAGTGGCTTCCTAAGAAGTTCATGCCATTGTATGTTTATTCAAAGACCCATCTTAATAGTAATTGCTGCTTTCGAAAGCATCAGCTCCAAGCAGATTTCAGAAAAACACAACTTCTTTTATCCTTACAAGTAAGCCAAGAGGCAGGACAGGCCAAAGATCATCTCAAGGGCTTTGTGAATGGATGGATGGATGGATCAATCAATCAATCAATCAGATTAGAACTGGAAGGGACCTTGGAGGTCTTTTAATCCAACCCCTTTCTCAAGCAAGAGACCCTATATAATTTCTTCTTAAAAGCCCCCAGTAATAAAGCACCAAAACTTCTTAAAAGCCCCCAATGATGAAGCACCAAAACTTCTTAAAAACCTCCAATGATGAAGCACCAAAACTTCTTAAAAGCCTCCAGTGATGAAGCACCCACAACTTCTGGAGACAAGTTGTTCCACTGATTAATTGTTCTCACTTTTAGGAAGTTTATCCTTCGTTCCAGATTGCTTCTGTCCTTGGTTAGTTTCCATCCATGGCTTCTTGCCCTGCCCTCTGGTGCTTTGGAGAATAAGTTGACCCCCTCTTCTTCTTTGTGACAGCCCCTAAGATATTGGAGATACTACTATCATTTTCATCCATAGTCCTTAAATCCTGCAATTGTTCTTCATATGTTATGGTCTCCAGGCCTTTAATCATCTTAGTTGCTCTCCTCTGCACTTTTTCTAAAATCTCAACATCTTTTTTGTAATGGTGAGCAAAGCTGGATCCAGTATTGTTTTGGGATTGTGATTTGTGAGATTGGAAGCCAGCTTTTGTATCCCAAGCTCTTCAGGCTTTTTGTACAACATGGTTTCTGACACCCATCCAAAATCTTGATTTGGTCTTATGTTGCCGTTTTAATCACTCAACTTTAAATTGGTTCAATTCCTGGATGTCAGAGTGATTGACTATGGATAAACGTGGAATAAAATAAATAGCTGTTTACAAGATAGGAATATGGCTTTAATATTCATTTATTGTACATGAATAATCTCATATAGGATCTATATGGGAACAAATCCCAAACTGAGATCTGTAATGTCTATAAAAGGGGTCTTAGAGACATAACAGTGGCTAAGAGGAAATTATCAGTACGGTTGAGAATGCTAATGTTCCCAGAAGCAGAGGGAACTTGTGCATGGCCACATGTGTGTATTTTTCACAAATGTGAAATGTGTTACTTTTTGCAGTTGGACTAAGAACCAGTTGGGTCCACAAAGATACACTATATAAGAAAAATCCAGGTCTCTCTCTCTCAGCAGCCTTAGAGGTATGATCTGTGGGTGGAGAGATGAATAGATATAGAGAGACGGGGGAGAGTAGAAAGATAAATCAATTAGAAAGATAGATGATAAATGATTGATAGATAATAGATAGTTAGAGATAGAGAGATAGAGAGATGATAGAGGACAGACAGATAGATGATAGGTAGAAGATAGGTGGATTATATTGTAGATGATGACAGATAGATAGATATTGATGATTGATAGATCATTAGAGATAGATGATAAATGGATAGATGAGGTAGGTAGATGACAGATAGATAGATAGACAGACAGCAGACAGACAGATGATAGGTAGATAGGCAGGCAGATAGATTAATATTAATATCAACTTTACTTTGTAGCCCACAAAAAAGATCTGAGAGGAAATGAACCTCAGTCAGGGCCATAAGAAAAAGCTCTCATACCCCCAGAAGAATCTTTCAAAGCAAAGAAAGCCACCTGCTTGCATGTTTGGAAAATCTGTTCAGTTACTTCTAGAAATCATGTTTTCAGAAGGAACACAGCATTTTAACAGAGAACATCAGTGCAGTCAGAAAACCACAATTTCAGAGTTACCCCCAGGAAGAAGTCTCAGACCTGCGCAAAGTTGGATGGAAACTCCTCTCCTTTTAAGTTAATAGTCAAGACAAAGGGTATAGTGATCTTTTTTGGTATGGAAATACATTTTTCAGTGGTCCATTGAGAACTTGACAATTATGCAATGGGGTGGTTGGTTTGAAACGACGAGAAGAAAGAGGTAGGCAATGGGAAAGCTAAGTATATTATGGGTCTCTGGTTGCTTCCGTTAAGTTTGTGGAGAGGAGGAGGAGGACCGTAGGGTTCTTGGTGCTCTATGAGCTTGGTGTTTTTTCTTGCAGACGTTTCTTAACCAAACTAGATAACCTCATCAGTTGTTGTAAGACCAGTTCCCCATCAGCAGGACAAGCTCCCCATTTTTTTCTAGTTGGAAACTCTGTGAAGTAGGTGAGGCAAAGGTGGGCTTGAGATGATCTGAATTTGGACCTTTCTTTTATAGCCCAACCTTAAGTGACAGTATTAATGACTAACTGCTGCTTTTCCCTTTGTTGCTCGGCTGTGAGGGTTCCATTTTGAACCATGCCTGACCTCAGTAAGGCAACATCTTCAAGGTGGCAAATATTTGAACAACTTTTCCAATTCTTGATTTCTTTTTCAGCGTCAAACTATGACTGATTCCCAGAAGTTTCTATTGCCTTTTCTGCTGTAATTTTGATTTATGCCAACATATGCAAGGAACATAAAAACAGTTCCATCTTCTCCTGGGGAACATGAGCCATAAACATAAACAAAAGGGCTTTACTATTAATGGTAGCATTAATTACTCTGCCATCATGGTACAAGCCAGTGGAAAAATAAAAATAAAAATGCCAGGAAGTAAACTGCACAAGCAGGGAACACATTAACTCAGCTGGAATGGAAAAAAATATGTTCTTAGTACTGACTCAAACACTATGTTTTAAAAATTAATACATTTTCTTCTTTCCTTTCCTCCCATTTTCCCTGGGTCTCCCTTCCCTCCCTCCCTCCCTCCCTCCCTTCCACCATCTTCATCCCTCCCTCCCTCCCTCCCTTCCCCACCCATCCATCAATCTTCCTTCCTTTCTTCCTTCATCATCCTTCCTCCCTTCCTTTCTTCCTTCCCTATCCATCCATCCCCCTGCCATCTTCCTTCCTTCTTTCATCATCCATCCTCCTCCCTCCCTCCCTTTCTTCCTTTCCCATCCATCCATCTATCCATCCATCCACCCATCCATCTCCCTATCATCATCCATTATCCTCCTTCCTTCCTTCCTTTCTTTTTTTGCAGATGATGCCAGCTCAGGAAGGGAGAACGTGGGACCTGAAAATCCTAACAGTGAGTCAGAAGATCCTTCAGGGAAGCTGTGGGGTAAGCCCAGATCTATTCCCAACATTCCCCACTGGGACCTCAGTTGTGCTCAGGGGAATTTGGCCCCTGGTATTTAGTCCATCCCTTGTGGAATCCCCCCAAAAGGATGTAACTAAAGGAGGATTTTTGATTGAGAAGTAATCGAATGACGTGGGAGATTTTTTTTTAAAAAAAAATAGACATTCTCCTTCTTTCCATTCTACCTTCCTTCTTTCCTTCCTTCCTTCGATCCTTCCTTCCTTCTGTTGTTCCTTCTTTCCATTCTTCCATTTTTCCTTCCTTCTTTCCATTCTACCTTCCTTCTTTCCTTCCTTCCATCCTTCCTTCCTTCTGTTGTTCCTTCCTTACGTTCTTCCATTTTTCCTCCCTCCCTTCCTTCTGTCGTTCCTTCCTTCTTTCCATTCTATCTTCTATCCTTCCTTCTTTTTGTTGTTCCTTCCTTACATTCTTCCTTTTTTCCTTCCTTCCTTCCATTCTACCTTCCTTCTTTCTTTCCTTCCTTGCTTCTGTTGTTCTTTCCTTCCATTTTTCCTCTTTCTTTCCTTCTTTCCTTTCCTTTCTCCCTCTTTCTCTCCCTCCCTCCCTGTCTCTCTCTCTGTGCCTGCCTGCCTGCCTGCCTCCTCTCCTGTAATTGTCTTCCTTTCTTACCTTCCTTTTCCCCCCCTATTGAAAGAGAGACATTTCACAACTGTTTAACTGGAGATCTGGTTTCAGTGTATCACACCAAAGAACAGAGAGCAGCTTTCAAGGGGAAAGTAAATCACTTAGCCCATTTTGAAGGGAGAAAGAAAGGAAAGGAGGCAGCTATAGAGATATAGTCTTACCTCCTGGTTTTTAAAAGGCTCTGTGTGTGTGTGTGTGAGAGAGAGAGAGAGAGAGACAATGACTAAACAAAAGGCTTGAGACAGGGATGAAGAAGAGAGGGAGTTCAGAGGGCGCTGCTGAAGTCTGATTGTTCTCCCAGGAGCAGGAAAAGCAGGTCTTCTATTCTTAGGGAGCAAATGGAAAGCTGAGAATTTTCCTATCCATTCAGAAGAAGGACTCCCAGAGGTGCTTTTTCAAGAAGCAAGTGGACTTTCTGGGTTTTTCTTTGAAGACGTTTCATTTCTCTTCCAAGAAGCCTCAGAGTTGAAGAAGCTTCTTGAAGAAGAAGCAAAAAGTCTTCAAAAGAAAAGCCAAGAAAGTCCAGTTGCCTCTTGAGAAAGCACCTCTGGGACAACCATGACCTGGATGACTGAGAAGCTCCATCGACATTGTCCCTGGAAAGTCTACAACACGATCCTTTCAGCAGTTCCAAGAAGGCTCCACACCCATTTGCACCACTCAGGGGACCCTGAGGACACAGACAAACCTCCAAGTGGCCTCAAGGACTCTTGAAAAGGATGCAAATGAAGGGAACCGTCTTCAAAAGAAGAAACAAGAAAGTCCAGTTGCCTCTTGAAAAAAAAGCACCTTTGGGACAACTAAGAGCTGGATGATGGAGAATCTCTACGGACATTCAGAGTTTGTTTGCTTGTGTTTCAGCCTCTCAGCAGATCTGTGGGGGGGGGCAGGCCTAGATGAATGACAAACTTCATTTACTCTCACATAGGGCTCCGATGTAGTATGCTGAGAGTTTTCTCACTGGCTTTCAAAATTTGCAAGCCCCTGAGATATTGGAAGACTGCTATCATGTCCCCCGGGTTCTCCTCTTCCTTAGACTAAACATACCCAGTTCCTGCAACTGTTCTTTATATGTTTTATCCCCCAGTCCCCTAACCATCTTTGTTGTTCTTCTTGGTACTCTTTCTAGAGTCTCAACATCTTTCTGGTATCATGGAAATCGAAGTGTGGTCTTACCAAGGCCTTAAAAAGTGGTACTTTTTTCATGGGATCCCAGTGGAGCATATTTTTAGCTTAGGGTTGCTCTTGGGGCTCTCCAAGCAAGATCATCAGTACTAAAAGGGTTTATTCTCTTTTTATATACTCGTGGCTTGCTTGGTCAGTCTGTTAAAGGAGAATCAGCCCCACTGCCTTCTAGCATTGGTGATGTTACCTAGCTGGATAATGAAATGTCTGTAAGAACACAACCAAGTTCCAGAGACCACCAAGGACTTCCGATTGCTCCTGTCTCCCCCATCAATCTTAAACTGTAGTCTTCTAATAAGATGGTAGTTTTAACTGGCCAACTTACTTAATATGCTCCTTCATGGATTACTGTCTCGTCATGGCTCCAAGATCACCGCAGATGAGGACTGCAGTCAGGAAATTAAAAGACGCTTGCTCTTGGGGAGGAAAACTACGGCAACTCTAGACAGCCTACTCAAAAGCAGAGACATCCCCCTGCCAACAAAAGTGCATGGAGTCAAGGCTCTGGTGTTCCCAGTTGCAATGTATGGCTGTGAAAGTTGGACCATAAGGAAGGCTGAGCCCCAAAGAATGGAGGCCTTTGAGCTCTGGTGCTGGAGGAGACTCCTGCAAGTCTCTTGGACTGCAAGGCCATCCAACCGGTCAGTCCTAGAGAAGACCAACCCTGACTGCTCTTTAGGAGGCCAGATCCCAAAGAGGAAACTCAAAGACTTTGGCCACCTCATGAGATGGAAGGAAGGACTTCCTGGAGAAGAGCCGAATGCTGGGAAAGATGGAGGGCAAAAGAAGAAGAAGGGAAGGGCAGAGAAGGAGGGAGCTGGATGGAGTCACTGAATCAGTCGGCGTGAGCTTCAGTGGACTTCAGAAGATGGTGGAGGACAGGAAGGCCTGGAGGAACATTGTCCATGGGGTCACGATGGGTCAGACATGACTTTGCAACTAACAGCCACAACAACTTAATATGGGTTGTATTTTTACTGTCATTTTTGTAAGCCAGATTCATGGAACCACCGTGTTGCCAACCTGACAGCTGCGGCGAGAAAGATTGTAAAACAGGACAAAATTCATGGGATCCCCATCTCGCTTAGCAGCAGAAATTGTGCTTACGACAGACCACCTTGGAGTGCTGCGTTTCTGCTGCCTCCCCTGTCAAGATCATTGGGGGGGGGAAAGACCCACACACACATTTGCACACCCATCTTTCCTGAAAGAGCTAGGGTGTCACACTTGTCACTCCAGCTGTCCGCTCAGTCCTTCATTAGGTTACACATGAAAGCCGCAGAGTGAAGCCTTTCGGCACAAAGCAAGAAGAAGAGATTGAAATCAAATCTCCCGAGGTGGCCCAGACCCAGAAAATGGAGATTGGGTGGAGCTATGAGATATTTGTTCTTCCTGGGGCTCAAAGCATTTTTTGGGGGCAGTGCAAAGGAGACGCGGAGCTGGATTCCCCCCCTCTTGAAATGCATTTGAAGTATGAAGTTGGCCACGTGTGTGTGTGTGTGTGTGTGTGTGTGAGAGAGAGAGAGAGAGAGAGAGAGAGAGAGAGAAGGGAGGAGTGAGCTGATCAGGAAGGGAACGGGGTGAAAACCAAGAATGAAAGCCTCTGCTTTGATACCAACCCACCTAGCAGGAGGTGAGTGTATCGATCAATCAGAATAGAGCTGGAAGGAACTTCGGAGGTCTTCTAGTCCAATCCCTTGCTCAAATAGGAAACTCTATACAATTCCAGACAAATGACTGTTCAGTCTCTTCTTAAAAGCCTCCAGGGATGAAGCACCCACAACTTCTGAAGGCAACTTCTGTTCCACTGGTTAATTGTCCTCACTGTTAGGGGGTTTGATGGATGGAAACTGACCAAGGAGAGATTCAACCTGGAAACAAGGAGAAACTTTCTGACAGGGAGAACAATCAACCAATGGAACACAAGTTGCCTTTGGAAGCTGTGGAAGCTTCATCCCTGGAGGCTTTCAAGAAGAGACTGGACTGCCATCTGTCAGAAATGGTGCAGGGTCTCCTGCTTGGGTGGGGGGTTGGACTAGATGATCTCCAAGGTCCCTCCCAACTCTGATTATCTGTTATCTGATTCTCCTTCATTCCAGGTTGCTTCTCTCCTTGGTTAGTTCCATTGTTTCTTGTCTTCAGGTGCTTTGGAGAATAGCTTGACTCCCTCTTCTTCATGGCAGTCACTTGTAACTTGGAATAAGTTTCATTTATAACAGAATAACAGAGTTGGAAGGGACCTCGGAGGTCTTCTAGTCCAGCCCCCTGCTCAAACAGGAGACCCTATATAATTTGAGACAAGTGGCTGTCCTGAATTTCTCTCATCTGGCCCATCAGAGCTGTCAAGCAGCCGTGCTGAGACGAAGCTGCTTCTCTTCAGCTTGATGAAAAGAGTTTATCAGCATATAGTTGACACCTTAACTCCAGCCTATCAGGACATCTCTCTTCAAGGCACCCCTTCCAAGCTCACAATCTAAAATAATCCTCCATCATCACAAACCCGGGTGCCACTTAGGGAAAAATAGATTCTACAAGTGTCATGGTCCGATAATGTGAGCCTGCCACACTGAATAGATGATGATAAGTTTAATCAAGCCAACAGAAATGCTGTTTCCTTTGTTTTCTTCAAGATAATCCACGCCATCGCAACCCTGTAATAACCAGACTAGAATCCTGACAGAACGAGATCAGAAAGGTTGCTTGGAAGGCTACTAAGGTGGGCTTATCATTAAATGACTGAAACAGTCACTCCAACAGATGCTGGGGAATTGAAAGTAGCAGAACATTAAACCAACATAGGCTTATCTTCATCCTCTGCATTGAAGAGAAGTTATTCTTTTCCTCCAGGATAAAAAGATTGTAATAGAATAACTGAGTTGGAAGGGACCTTGGAGGTCTTCTAGACCAGGGATCTCCAACCTTTTGGTCCTCAAGGACCACCCAACTCCTAGTTTTAAATCCCACAGACCAGAAACCCTGGGAAAATCCTCCAAAAAGCCTGCAGGAAAATTCCCCACCTCATTTTCCTACCGATCGATCATTCTTTATTTTGGATGGCAGGATACCATCTCCAGCTCCATTCTCAGGGGGAGAGAGAAAGGAGAGACTTTTGGCTTTGTGCATGGAAAGTAGCATGAGCAGCAAAAGTCTTTCTTTCTATCCCCCAAACTCTGCCAGAAATGAGTCTTTTGTGCTGGCGCAGCCTCTTGGATCAGGATGCCTTGAAGGGTCCCAAAGACTCGTTTCTGGTAGAGTTTGGAGGAGAGAAAGAAAGACTTTTGCTGCTTTCCTTGTGTGCAGCCAAAAGCAGAAGAAAGAAGCAGAAAGAAGCAGCCCAGTGGCCAGACCATGCATGTGGGGTGAGTGGGGCAAGTTCCCCCCCTCCGCCTATCCCCCCCTCCCCTCACTACCTCATGTTGTTCACAATGCAAGCGACACAAGCCTTGTGTTCCTGCGGGCCATGTGGGTGGCTCAGCCTTGTGTTCCTGTGCAGCCTGGATTGATTGTTTTGGGGATTTCTCTGCAGACCACCAAAATTTTCTCATGGACCACCAGTGGTCCCTGGCCCACTGGTTGGCGACCACTGTTCTAGTCCACCCTCCTACACTTTGTTTCTCTTTATCGTCTAATAATAATTCTGTTATTACTCTTGATAGCTCGACCAAGATTCACCCAGCCTGCAAAGATGAGACAACGGGTAATTGCCCGTCCGGTGGGAAGTTCAATTCGATTAAAATGTGTGGCCAGTGGCAACCCCCGTCCGGACATCAGCTGGCTAAAAGACAACAAGCCCCTCACGTCACAGGAGATTGGCGAGAACAAGAGGAAGAGATGGACGCTAAATTTAAAGAACCTGAAGCCGGAGGACAGTGGGAAATACACCTGCCGTGTTTTTAACAGGATGGGCGAAATCAATGCCACTTATAAAGTTGAAGTGATCCGTAAGTATTGACTGACAGTGGGGCATGACAGTGTTGTGATCTGTTGGCAGCTGGCCCTTCTAGCAGCCAAATCAGAGGAGGTGGAGACATGGGAGTCAGGCTCAGCATCAGGGCAACCTCTGAGGTGGAAGAGGGAATGGAACTGTAAGAGAAAGAGAGAGAGAGAGAGAAGGGGGGTGATGCCTGGGCCATCTGTCAGCCCTCAGATGGAGAATCAATGGCTGCCAGGTCTGGAGGTGGCTGATGAGGAAGAGGAGGAACAGCTCAGCCCAGATGCTCAGAAGGCAGAGGAGAGGAGAGCAATGGAAATCTATGGGCCAGTCCTGGGGATAGAAGAGCCACCACTGCTAGTGAAGCCCCACTCTAGCTCTGGGGATAAAAGGCAGGGGGTGGAGAGGAATAAGTGTGGCAGCAGCAGTGGGATCCTACCTATTCCACTTCTAGTTCGTTGATTGGGTGCGCAGCTTTCCACACACCAGCTGAAGCCTGTAGTGCCAATCAGCTGAGAGGATAAAGAAGAAGAAAGTTCTTCAGGGGTGATCCTGCACCATTCCGTTCTTTCTCCTCTCAGCTGATCTTTTTCCTCTCCTCTCAGCTGATCATCAGAGGTTTTGTTTTTTTTTACTATCGGTTTGTCCGAACCAGTTCGACCTGGTAGCATACCACCACTGTGCATCAGATGACTGTTCATCTCCCCCGCTGGACAGACTTGTTAGCCTGTGGTGAGAGAGAATTTTTTTGCCGGGGCTGCTCGTGCTCCCAAAAAAGGAATCATTGCTTCAGCTACAGAGGATTTGTCCTCTTTGACGAGCTGGGTCAGAACAACAGGTTGTCACTCAACAGGTTGACAAAACCCCTGAACATGTTCGTCCAGCATCAAGAAAAGAGGAGCTCCTTTGGAGAGAACAAGACGAGGGATCAGATGTCATCCTGAACCCCAAGATTTCAAACTCAGCCCAATTCTTGACATCTAAAGAGCACAGTGCAGTTTTCAAGCTATAACAAAATGGACATGTTTTGTAGATATGACTGTGTTTGGGCTGCAATATATCACATAGAATTAGAATTCTTTTTTACTGGCCAAGTGTGATTGGACACACAAGGAATTTGCCTTGGTGCAAATGCTCTCAGTGCACGTAAAAGAAAAAGATACATTCATCAAGAGTCAAGAATCATCAGGTACAACACTTAATGATAGTCATGGGGTACAAGAAGCAATCGAATCATACTAGGAAACAGTCCATATAGATAGACAGATGAGTAGACAGATGGATAGATAGATAGAAATCAGAATAGCAAATGAATAGAATAGAATAGAATAGAATAGAATAGAATAGAATAGAATAGAATAGAATAGCTTTATTGGCCAAGTGTGATTGGACACACAAGGAATTTGTCTTCGATGCATAGGCTCTCAGTGTACATAAAAGAAAAGTGACATTCATCAAGAGTCAAGAATTATCAGTTAAGACACTTAATGATAGTCATAGGGTACAATAAGCAATCAAATCATACTAGGAAACAGTCAATATAAATCATAAGGATACAAGCGACAAAGTTACACTCATACAGTTACAAGTGGGAGGGGATGGGCAATAAGGAGGGATGAGAAGTGATGAGATGATACCAAAGTCTTTGCTTTTTGAGCAGGCCTACCTACAAGCAAGAGGATTAACAAATTGATGAGACAAAAAGCCACAACTCAGGCCAACATTTTGGTTGCTAAGTGAGACAGTGGTTAAGTGAGTTTTGCCCCATTGTTTGTCCTTTCTTGCTGTTAAGGGAAACACTGCAATTGTTAATAATATAGTTGTGAAGTGAGTCTGGTTTCCCCATTGACTTTCCTTTGCCAGAAAGTCACAAAAAGGGATCACATGATCTCAGGAGATTGCAAGAGTCATAAATGGGAGCCAGTTGCCAAGGTCCAAATTTTGATCACATGACTATGAATAAAATAGAGCAGAATTAGAATAGAATAGAATAGAATAGAATAGAATAGAAATAGAATATAGAATAGAATATGGATTAGGAATAGGAAGAGAAGGGAAGGGAAAATGGAAGGGAAGGGATAGGAGAAGAGAAGAAAAGAAAAGAAAAGAGAAGAGAAGAAAATAAGAAGAAGATAGGATGGGAGGGGATGAGAAGAGAAGACAAGAAAGGATGGGAGAAGAAAGGAGAGGAGAGAAGAGAAGAAAATACAATTCTTTCTTGTCCAAGTATGATGGGACGCAAGGAATTTGTCTCTGATGCAGAAGCTCTGGGTGTACATACAAGCAACAAGTGACAAATCATGATCATCATCATAAAAATACATTCATCATAAACCATAAGATGCAACACTCAGGGACAGTCATAGGATAGCAAATAAGCCATCAACATAAATCATATTAGGGTACTAAATAAAACAATGAATATAAATCATAAGATACAAGCAACAAAGTTATAATCCTAAGACCAGGAAATAGGTAACAGGAAAAATGAGAAGGATAATAATAATGCATACCTGTTAGGTAGTTTGACAATGTTGTGGGAATTAGTTGTTTAACAGAGTGATGACATGGGGATACTGCAATGGTCGGAAGTGTGCAAAATGGCCATACGTCTCTTTTTTTTTCATTCCTGTTGTAACGTCGAGTGGTCCTTAAAAAGATGTTGGTAATTCAAGGACTGCCCATACATTCTTCTCCAAGGCCAACCTCTCCGATCAGAAGATTTAAAGCAGCCCCATCAAAGGCTCTGCTTTTTTCAGCTACATGAAAAAAAATGTGAATGAAAAGCACATGCAAAGGGATCCCCGTTGTGCATCGATGATACAAGACCATCTCACATCTGGGACTGATCAAGACTGCAGCTGTGCAGAGCAGTGAAAACATGTGTTTGCATTAAAACCAGGAGCTGAAACAAGGAAATGAATCAAATCTCAGCTCCATGTAGGATGTAGCATGTAGCATTTTCCTCCTTCATCGAAACCAGGCGGGCGTCGGTCACAGCTCTGCTCTTCCCATTTATCTTCACTCCCTTCCAGAGAGAGAGAAGGATAGCAGTCTTTTTGTTCAAACTTTTCCAGAAAGAGGCATATATTGCCAGATTTTTGCTATTAAGGAGATTTGAAGGCTGATTAGCCTCTGTGTATCCTAAGGGATATAGAAGAGATTTATTGTCCAATGTTCTGGCTGTTTGTTTGTTTGGGGATTTTTTTGGTCTGAGCTGCTGGGCTCTTGTCTGGTTCACCTTCCTGTCAAAATGTGGCTTTTCTCAGAGTTGATTCTCACTTTTTCCACATTCATTTTGGTGTAGTTGACAGGCTACATTTTACGATCTGTGTTCTTTACAGCAAGGCAGTTCGGTTCAGCCTGGTTTGAGTGATCCGGTAGCTCCGAGGATCAACTGAGAGCAAACCAGTTCAGTTTGCTCCAACGATCAGCTGTTTGGCTCACCTGCCCATCTGGGCTCTAGGCTGTGCTTTATACCTTGTTTTTCAAGCTCAGCTAATTGGCGCAGCACAGTGAATTGCCATGCATCAGTTGTTTCCCCCACAGGGATTGCTAGAGAAGATCATTAGTAAATGCTTTGTGCGCACTCACCAAAAAATGGTAGGAGAACTTTTTTGAAACCCACCACTGCTGCAATGGCCCTGCAATTCTTCTCAGTGGATCTCTTCTGGTTTTCATTTCAAATATCAGGTGAACTATGGTCCCTGAGGGAATTCCCCCTACCAAATATACAGGAACCAGAACTATTTTCACCAGCAAGTCCATCTTGAATTTGCCATCAGTCTTGCTGCTGAGTAAGAATCGGTGGGATTAATAGATTTTTTAAAAATTAAGAAATATGAAATTGTGTGAACTACAATTCTTCTCATTAAATGCATGAGGTGGGGGAGAGAAAGACAGGTTGGTTATGCAGATGCCAGTTAAAAGTTGCTATGTGTTTTTAAAAAATCAAATGACACTAGCTTCTAATTTAGAAAGGATTGTGTTGATTTGTCAGAGTGCGCACATTGTGGCTACGTGAGACAACCCAGGAGCAAATACAGTAAACAGAGGCTTGTATTTTAAATAGTGGTTTTATCTACAAAGAATATATGTGTGTGTGTGTGTGTGTGTGTGTACTTCAGTCAGACCTCAAACAAACAGCAATCAGCAATTACAGCACAGAAGCACACAGGGAGAGAGATATATACCCCAACAGGGCCTCTTCTTATTATAGGCTCTTAAAGTGACATCAACCCCAAAACCTTGCTGACTCATTCCCAGCATTACATCATTGTAGCAGCTGGTCAGCTCTTAAATCATCACCCTGACATGATTCAATTAATTGAGCCTACAGAAGATTAACAAGCCTTGAGGATTCTTTTTTTGTTTCTGGACCCCTTTGATTTCTTTAGCATTTAGAGAAGGACTAAACACTGGCACTGAGAGCAATTCATCAGTGGAATGGCTTGCTTTGAGAAGTTGTGGATGCTCCATCCCTGGAGGTTTTCAGTAAGAGAAATGGTTGAACAACCATTTGGCATAAGATCTCTTGCTCAAGCAGGGGGTTGGGTTAGAAGACCTCCGAGGTCCCTTCTAACACTGTTATCCTGTATGCTGTATCACATGCAAGGTTTAGACCGCTCTTAATGAAGAATGTGTTTATTTCTAGAGAGGACACGATCCAAACCGATTCTTACTGGGACACACCCTGTGAACACAACTGTGGACTATGGAGGAACAACTTCATTCCAGTGTAAGGTGAGGAGTGACGTGAAACCGGTGATCCAATGGTTGAAGAGAGTGGAGTACGGCACGGAGAGCAGATACAATTCCACCATCGATGTCGGCGGGCAGAAGTTTGTGGTGCTACCCACTGGAGATGTTTGGTCTCGTCCGGATGGCTCCTACCTGAACAAACTTATGATTGCGCGTGCCAAGGAAGAAGATGCTGGCATGTACATCTGCCTAGGGGCAAACACCATGGGGTACAGCTTCCGAAGTGCATTTCTTACTGTGTTACCAGGTGAGATGTTTCTTCCAATCTATTCACCATTGACTCTTTTCTTCTGTGTACTTCAGGGATGTCAGACTTGATTTATTTGTGGGTTGGATCAGCATTGTAGTTGTCCTCTCTGGGCCAATGGCAGGGGGGAGGAGTCAGTGGTTGCCTGTGCATGCAGGCACTGCCCCCGCCATCCTGGCTGCCTCCCATGCACATGTGCACCTGCCAGGATAGCGTGGGCTGGGCCTGTATGAGTGTATGTCCACCTCCTGTGCGCATGCATGAATACCAGGATTGGTTGGGCCTGGCCGAACTGACACGGGTTGGCTCCTTACCATTTCCAGTGTGATGACTCAGGGCGTGACACAAAAATAACAAAGTCACAAAAGTAGAATAAATTCCCTTTAATGCCTCCAACTTGGCCCCCAATGTCCAGTTATCCTTGGCTGGATATCAAACTCTTCCAAAAACAGTCTACGAAGGAGAGAAATGCAGTCCGAACCCAGAGTAAAGATAATTAGAAATTTAAAAAAATCAACACAAACCACACTAAAGTAATTAACACAGGCAGGCCAGGATGATAAATTGCAGACTTCCATAAGATAATGCAGCACCCACAGTTGGGAGGATGCCAAAACCCAGATAAGCCATATTTTGCTTCCAGAAGGGCTTGTGTGCAAACGCCCCCACTTATATCCTATTTTCTCAGCTGTAACTAATGAAAGGGATCAGGCCTTTTTCTTTCTCGTAGGCCATGTTGCTTCCTTCTCTGTTCCTCCCTGCATGGCCTAGGATGAAGAGGGGGTGGGCCTGGGTCTTTCTCTGAATGCCCAGCTGGACTGTGTCCTTCCCCCTTTCTTCCACAGCCACCAGAGCTGCACTCCCACTCCCTGTCAGCTGCTCAATCTCCCCCTCAGAATTAGACTCCAACTAGGACATGACATCCAGAATGGCTGCACAGGCTGGATCCAACCACATCATGGGCCAAATCTGGCCCATAGGACTTGAGTTTGATACCCCTGATGGAGTTATTTCTTATGCTCAGGGCTGTTGCCTTTGCAACCGAATTTTGGGCTCGAAGCATATACTCTTCCGTATCCAAATCAACTTCACTCATGTCAACATTGGCTAACATTCCCACTGGCTAATATTGAGGACAGCTAAAGGCACCTAAATTTTCAGCCGCCACACTTTACTCTTGAAAAATGCTTCTTACCAAACCTGGAACTGAGAAATGGAGAATACTTATTCATCTTCTGTAGAACAGGAATTGGAAACTCAGCACTGTTTGAAATGAGCAGATCAAGCTGAGTTTGGCCCATCTCAGCATCTACTTGCTTAAAAAGAAAATTATGGGTTGACTTGCCCAGCTGTTTTGTGCGCAAATTTTCATAACAAATGCTCAAATTGCTTTCTGAAAAGGAAGGCCCTTCTTGTATTTGAAAGACACACTTTTGATCATGTATTTCAAGTTGAAATTTGCAGAGGGTGTACTTTAATTGTCTTTGGGACTGAATCCCATTTCGTTAGCTCCCAAGATTAATTCCTGGTTGGATTGTTATCCTGATTGATTTGATCCTAGATGTGTCCTACAAGCTTAGCATACAAAAACAAAAGCATTGCTCTTATTCAACACCTGGACAAAAAGGCCATGTTTTGGAGTGCAAGTTAACTTTGTTGACTACATGCAACCTTCTACCCAGACCAAAATGAGTCATTGAGAAAGTTCTAGCAATAGATTATCGGGAGTCCTTGGTGCTGTCTGAGCTTGGTGGCTTTTCTTACAGATGTTTCATTATCCAAACTGGATAACATCCTCAGGACCCCTCATTTCAACCTGGAACTATGTTATCAGTTACCACCACCAGGGGTAACCACTCAACCAATTTAAGCCTTACTGTGACTCCTCAGAGGTGGTAGCCAGGCATTATTCTGGGGAGTTCAAACCAGAATATTAGGAATTGAACTAATGAACCTTCACACTTTAAATGTCTTTATATTTAGATGCTGAACTTGTCAATCACAAAAGTTGGCAGTTTGGCAGTTCAAATCCCTAGCGCCGTGTAATGGAGTGAGCCCCCGTTACTTGTCCCAGTTTCTGCCAACCTAGCAGTTCAAAAACATGTAAAAAATGCAAGTAGAAAAATAGGGACCCCTTTGGTGGGAAGGTTGCAGCGTTCCGTGCGCCTTCGGCATTTAGTCATGCCGGCCACATGAATACAGAGATGTGTTCAGACAGCACTGGCTCTTCTTTGGCTTCGTAACAGAGATGAGTAACCCCCCTAGAGCCAGAAATGATTCGCACATATGTGCCAGAGGAACCTTTACCTATATATAGTGCACCAAGGCAGGAATGATCCAGATCCTTGGATCAAGTGATAGCAAAGGCTTTGAACCTCATGGAATAACATCTGGCTATCTACCTCTGATCTGGCTATCCAGCCTTCTAGATGTAAAGACAGTTCCCTCCATACATGGGGGGGGGCAGAATATCATGGAAACGTTTCTGTATCTCTGGGATCTGAGAGCTGAGGTGGATTGTACATACAAATCTGGTGTCCGTCTGATTCTGATTCTGCTCTGACTGGGACCAAGACTGTAGGGCCAAACTACAAATTGCACACAAGCCCCTGTCTGTGGCGTTGAACAATCATCTCATTTGGTGAAAAGAGGTCTAGATTTGTTTGGACGGAAAAGATACTTAACCCTTCCTTTCCTTACCTGTTTCTTGTTCTAAGTAATACAACCAGATATTTTTCTTCCATAGGTTCCAAAGAGTGTAGCTATGACAAGCAAAAATATTTAGAATAGACTTGATTATATTTAGTGATGAGAAGTGTAAGGCAAAAAAAGGGTTAAAGGAGCTTCCCATTTCAGCTGCAAACCCAACAAATTACTGTTGTAGGTTTGAGATTCCGGTTGAAACAATACTGTCTGAACAGTATAGGTGGTTTCCCTTGAGTTCAGAATACATGAAACATTCTTTTATGTGTGCAAGCTTTGGTGCACCTTGGTATCTCCACAGCTACTCCAGAAAGTTTGGCAGCAGGAGTGGGCTGCTCCCGGTTCACCCCGGTTCATGCGAACCGGTAACTAATTTTATTATTTTTAATTGCTGGTTCGGTGAACCAGTAACTCACACCCCTGGCTCACCCCGCCCACTCATCCCCTCCCAGGAGTCCCCATGCAGTCCATTTTGGATGCCAGGTAAGTACAGAGACCATGTGGAGGCTCAGGAAGGGTGAAAAAAGGATCCATTTCCTGCCTCCAGAAAGCCTCTGGAGCCCAGGGGAGCCCTCCCAGAGGCTGAAGGAAAGCCTCTGGAGCCTGGGGAGGGTGAAAAACAGGCCTCCTGGAAGTTCCAGAAGGCCAGAAATGGGCCCGTTTCTGGGCTCTGGAGCCCAGGAGAGACCGTTTTCCCCCTCCTGGAGGGGGAGAAGAAAGCCTCTGGAGCCCATGGAGGGCAAAAACAGCCCCTCCACTGTGTGACAGGGGGCTGGCTAGGCCATGCCCACTATGGCCGTGTCCACGCCCACCCAGCAACCGAGCAGAGAACTGGTTGCCCCTGGTTGGCAGTTTTGCCTTTGCAAAATGCCCATGAAAAAAACCACTTGGCGATGCATTAAGCTAAGTGGCATTCATCCTGATCAGATAATTCCAGTTCAGTTCTCTGGTTTCCCAGTTATTCTTCTAAATCCTTCAAAAGTAGAAGGATATTTTGATTCCCACAATGGATGAATGGAGTTAGCAGAGATGGCAAAATTCTTTGTTTCAAGAAAAGAGCACAATTAATGTTGTTTCTACTTGGAAACCACATCTGTACTTTGTGCTTGAGGTGGGGGGGAAATAAAACTTTGATGTTAGGTTTTGCTGTTTAGGTAGGTTTGTTGTTATAAAAACAGATAGTATATATTCTTGTATGAAATTTAAAAATTGAGGGTTTTTTTTGTTAGTACCTTATTATACTGCAGGGGTCTCCAACCTTGGCAACTTTTAAGACTTGTGGACTTCAACTCCTGAGGAATTCTGGGACTTGAAGTCCACAATCTTAATGTGGCCAAGGTGGGAGACACCTGTTCTACTGAACCAAAAGGAATCAGAAGTCAATGCTTTTCTTCTTTTTCCCCTTTCCCCTTCCCCTTTTCCTCCCCTTATTTTCATTTTTTTCTTTGTTCTTCTGTACTGTATATTTGTACAAACTACTAAAATATTTTGAATACATGCAAGTTCTTCAGTGCCATCTCAGTGCTTGCTTTGAAATGGCTGAAAGAAAGAGGCCAAAATAAGAGACAATTCAGGGAGTTGGAGGCCCAACACCAGCTGGCTCCTCTGACATTTCTTGGCCTGGTTCTAATTCTTCTTCTTCTCCCTTTTTTGTTCTTCCTATCACACAGACCCCAAGTCCCCGAGCCAACCGATGGCCCCTTCTTCAGCCAGCAACCTACCATGGCCTGTCATCATTGGGATCCCAGCTGGCGCTGTCTTCATCTTTGGGACAATTGTCCTCTGGCTTTGCCAAACCAAGAAGAAGCCATGTTCTCCTCCAGCTGCCACTCCAGGACACAGGACACAGCCTCGAGACCGAGTTTGCACAACCCAGGTCTCCGATAAAGACTGCTTGTCCTCCATAAACTATGAGGAATATGTAGCCCAGCAGCAACACTTGCTGACCCAAGGGCCAGTCCTGTCTTCCAGCGCAGCTTCCAAAATGTACCCTAAGATTTATACAGACATACACACACACACTCATTCACATGTGGAAGGCAAAATACACCAACACCAGCACATCCATTACCCGTGTTAAAAAGGCCGCCATTTTAGAACGTTGTGTGACAAGGAAATGAGGATTCGCTTTGGATCAGCGGAAACTGCTGGGGATGTGGGGCAAAATAACCCAACACAACCCAACAAAACATGGTGTCTTGTTCAGGGTATGTTGTTACTGTGACCCAGGAGTAATGAAGGAATTCCCAGGTGGCTTCCTTTAAGGAGCCCGCTTTATCTTGGATAAAACTGGTTCAGATGCCTGCTAACCTAACAAGGTCAGAAGACGATTCAACCCAACCCCGTTTCTCCTTCAAGCAAGCAGCACAACGCCAAAGTGCCAATGCCCAAAGGGAAGCATTTGAGTGGCCTTACCAAGAAGATGGATGGATGGATGGATGTGTCTGTGTGTGTTGCGTGTGTGTGTGTGTTTGTGGGGCAGTGTGTTCCAAAGTTGTGAAGCCAAGAAAGGCTGCCTTATAAGTTAGCAATAACCAAACTCCTCAATCTCGAGAAAGCCTTCCTGCAAAACCATGGAAAGCCCCCCCTTGGCCCCCTCCCAAATGAAGAACAATATATAGCTCACTTTTATATTTATATTTAATTATGATCAAGCTGATTTGATAAATGATGATGATGATGATGATGATGATTAACTGGAACTGCTGAGTTTTTGGGGGAATTTATGGTGAGGGTGGCCTGCAGGGATATGGGGGGTTCACAAAAGCCAAGATGGAAGCCTTCAATAGGCATGGGCCTTGGTCTCCTGCTTGAAGCCACCATGTCAAGGAAGGCCAACATCTTGGGGGGTTTCTGAGGTCCTCCATGTCCCCATCCCAGCCTAGTATTCTTCCCTTACCTGAGGTGTAAGACCTCCTCATACAATTTTCATGGATTACAGCAGAAAAACTTCTTCGTGACATAAGCTGTCACGTAATAAGCTGAAGTGTCTCAAAACCAAAAGAATTTCCTCTTTCTCAGGAACAAATTCATTTCTGTAATATGACTTGCAAGGAGAGAGAGAAGATGATGCATCTTGCTAAATTCACGCATATTTCACTTCAGTTCTGAGGGAAGAAACAGGCAAAATGTGACCATATTAAAATGGAGTCAAGGCAGATTCAGTTAAGAAAGAAAGAAAAGAAAAGAAAGAAAGAAAGAAAGAAAGAAAGAAAGAAAGAAAGAAAGAAAGAAAGAAAACGTAAACTTTAAAAAAACAAATTCTATATAGAGTTTAAGCAGAAATCGTGTATATTTAATTTATTTTGTAAAATGTATATTTTCTTCCAAAGTAAGCATTTCTATCCCTATCCTTTGACCGTGGTTTATTTTTAACCCCCCACCCCCAGGTTGCTGTGAATGGTGGGCTGTAAAATACGAGGAAAATAATGTTTAATAGACTCATGGGCATCCTGTGTTTGCAGCCAAAGCTAGAATGAGGGCCCGTGATGTTAGCATCATCCTTCAAGGGTATAAACCATGTTGCAACATTTGGTTGTGAGCTCCACCCCTTTTTTATTTGCAGGCATCATTGGGATACAAGTACACAAAGGGAGGGTTTAATGCCATGTCACAGTGCATGGTTTATCCTTCGGAAGTCACCAGAATTAGTGGCCTCTCGGCTATTGCTCACCACTTTCTAGGCAATATTCTTGCTGGTTCAACAAAAGTTGGGGTTGTTGTTTTCTTCCAAGAAGCCATTGTTTGTCTTCTAGTATGATCAACAAGCAAGCAGAGACAAAACCAAGAGGGTCTTTTAAATGAAATAACCCTATGTTGGCAATATGGTCAAAGCCAAAAGTTTCAGCAGCAAGGTCATAACTGGTGTCAAAGGATTTCACTCATGCGCTTTCAGTTATTCAATGTTTCACACCGAAGAATATCAAATTAAGAGGAATATTAAGAATTCACCTAAATCTAGATGAAGAATGCTATCATTGTATTCTATTGTTTTTCAGCACTGGAGTCCCAAAGGTGCTTATTTTCAGGAGGCAACTGGACTTTCTTGTTTTTTTTCCTTTTGAAGATGTTTCACTTCTAATCCAAGAAGCTTCTTCAGGTCTGACTGGATGGTGGAGAATTGGAAGGATTTATACTCCTTGCAGACAGCTGGTCATTTGCATCAGTTGTGGGATTCAGCCAGCTGGCACCACTTCGGGAGAATCGGTTGTTAACTTTTTGAGCAGTTTGGTAAATTGGTTGTTGGAAGAAATTATTAGGGCAGAGAACCAGTTGTTAAATTATTTGAATCCTACCACTGATTTGCATCCTTTGAGAGGGAAGCAACCTCCAAGTGGCCTCAACAATTCTCTCTAAAAGGATGCAAATGACTAGCTGTCTGCAAGGAATCTAAATCCTTCCATTCCCCACCACCCAGTCAGAGCTGAAAAAGCTTCTTGGATGAGAAGTGAAATGTCTTCAAAGAAAAACCAGGAAGTCTAGTTGCCTCCTGAAAAAAGCACCTTGGGACAACTAAGACCTGGAGGATAGAGAATCTCCATAGGCCTCCAGTGATGAAGTATTCACAACTCCTGAAGCTTCTCTACAGAATTTCATCACTTGAGATTTTGAAGAAGAGATTGATCAGCCGCTTATCTGGAATTGTATAGAATCTGCCAAGGGCAGGGGGCTGGGCTAGAAGACTTCCAAGGTCCCTTCCAACCCTATTCTTTTATGCTCTATGATGGCAGATAGTATGTTTTTCAGAATTTACTCCAACTGTGTTGGATAAACCTGAATTTTATGGTGATGTATGAGGAATTATTAAATGAAATGCTGCTGTGCTGCAGAATTCCTACCTGATAGTTATGTAGGGAGGCAAAATGCCATTCAATTCTCTTCTTTTTCAAAGTAGCACTTCAATTTGCCTTTCAGAAGTATTTTATTGCTGGGGAAATATGATTTCCTCTAGATCAGGGGTCTCCAACCTTGGCAACTTTTAAACTTGTGGACTTCAACAAAGCTGGCTGAAGAATTCTGGGAGTTGAAGTCCACTAGTCTTAAAGTTGCCAAGGTTGGAGACCCCTGATCTAGATGACATTTCAGTTTGGGGTTTGCTTCTAAGCGATTTTCCAAGAGTCCTTTACAACCCTAGTGCTGGAGAGCTTTATTTCAGTTCATAAGAGAGGGCAGTGGGTTATGGATTATGAGCAACTAATTTTGCATATACGCCTCCTGAAAGTCTTTTAGGCTGTTAGGGTTGACAACTTAAAGTTCATATGGAAAAAGCACAGTTTTTCTTGCTCTGTTAATCACTGTGTCGGTTTAGAAAGCACCAAAGCATGGAAGAAACAAAGGTGCATCCACATGTTCATAGCAAGGTCAGAAATATAAAAATAAATGAGCATTAAATTATTAGCTATTCAGAGCAATTCACTGAAAGTAATGAAAGTAACAACTATGCAATTTTTGTTAACGTATGCAGAACCATGATGAAGGTGTGATTGATTGATGGAATAATAAATAAATTTTATTCACACACTGCCTGATCAAGTCTTCATACCTTTCAAAGTGATGACCTTGAGTTGACTAGGTGATTTAAAATTGGTCTTTTTTGAAAAATTGCATTATTATGGCAATTTTTCTTTGCTCTAAGGATGGTCTAAATTAAAACCTTATTCCAAGAAGGTTGAATAAAAATCAACCTTTGTGCTTTGAAAGGGAAAAACTCGATTGAAAACTTACTCCAGAGGGCTTGCAAAAAAAGGAAAGCTTGTTGGAGAACTTGGAAAAGATTTTGAGAAGGAAGGAAGGAAGGGGGAGGGGGAAAAGGAGAAGGAGAAGAAGAAGGATTATATGAACATACTGACTGTGTTCGTTTCATCAACCTTATCATCAACCTTTTTCCTTTCTATATATCTGGATAAAATAACCTCTCAGATAATCTTAATCTTAGGGTGTCATAGCTTAATTTCTGGGCTGCAAAGATTGAACTGACCACTGGATGGCAGGAGCCCTGTACATAAAACTTCTTATCTCTTTCTTGCCATCTTGTGCTCGCTTAGATTTTTGCAGCTTGGTCAAGGATGCCCTTTACTAAATTTATCTAAGAAATACAGGCTTGGTTATTGTTATTCTACATTAAATAGTTGTTTCTTGACTAATACAATCTATTTTTAGTCCATGGTTCAATCTATCATTCAAATCAAGAAAATGGTTAACTTTATCAGTCAACCAGATTTAAGCATCTTGTGGGAACACAGCCTGTAAATATTTTGGTGTGCCAGTTTTTATTTTCATGTATCTTCTCTTATCTAAATGGGAAAGAGTTCCAAAATACTTTTGATTGGCTGTTCTGTTTTAATAATTCCATATTACCTTAATTCCATCAAGGTTTGCCTAAGAGGAATTATCTGTTTTGAAGATGGTCACCTAAAAGAATCAGGGGAACATCTCAGTGGTCACCAAGGATGCCTGTTTTCCAGAGTTTATAATTTAGCCAGTAGGGGCAACAAATATTCCTAAATTGACTTTCATCCTTCCAGTTTACATGGAGCTTGGTAGTCTGCATTGTTCCTCAGAAATAGCCCCATAATTCAAAGCAAAACAAGAAGTGAATTTATCATTTATTTTGTAGATGTTGAGTGCTCCATTCTTATTTCTGAGCTACCAGGGGATGCATTTCATTGAATTAAGCTGAAATGCAGAATTAGAGCTGATCTTTTCCACACATAGATTGTGCTCCCCAAAATAGTTGGCTTTTTCCCTTTGGAGATTGGTTCCAGAGTTGACAAGAATATCTACAGAGTTGACCAAGAATTCTATCCTTCCTTTTGTGGCATAATAGCATAATTGGTCTGGTCTGTTGCTCACCAGAAGTGACAAAACAAAACAACAGTTGTGCCATCATTTATTTTAACAGCTTACAACTGTTTTACAGACCCAGAAAACTGCTAAAAGTTGGTGGCATCTGTAATGGAGATAAGAACTTGATTACAGTTGAGCTACAAAAGTAGTATTAGAGTAAAATCCAACTTCAGTCATAAATTCCTTGTCAACAGGGCCTGGATCCTAAAAATGAATGTAGTGTCTATGCCTGAGTGTCTCTATGTTTGTTTTGAAAATCCTGTATTTGAGATGAGAGCTTTATTGAAGAACTGAAAATTAAAAGAAAATGCGAAGTAACTGAATTGTGCAATTTATTAAAGACATGATAGAAAATCAGAAGGAATGGAAATACAGATATAAAGAAAAGATGGCACTGATTTACATATGCAGTCTATTATGAAAATGTTATTGTGGCACCATTTAAAACTAATGACTGGAATCAGAAGGTTCCTGGGGGCAGGATGGTTAAAAAAGACAAAATGGCTGCTACAACTTTACAATGGATTTCCTACCAGTTTTACGTGACACAAGTGAACTGTGCAGCAGTGGGATCTGACCTGTTCCACAGCCGATTCATTGATCGTGGGCGTGTGCATGCACCTAACACATGTGCACCTAATGCGTACACACAGCTTGCCCCATACCAGCTGAGGACCAATCAACTGAGAGGATAAAGAAAAGAAAAGCGCAGGGGTGCATGGGAGGGCCAATCCTGTGCTTTTCTCTTATTTATCCTCTCAGCTGATCATCAGAGTTTTTTTTACTACTGAACCAATTGGAATTTTTGCTACTGGTTTAACTGAACTGGGCCGAACCAGTAGCATACTGGATCCATGGTTAAACAAAGTAAATAATTTAGCACTTTAGAATCCATCAGATTATCCATTGTGTGTTCATTGTGGACTGGAAGGATTTTGGAAATTCACACAAATAGAATGTGGGTGTAACTTTGTGTAGTAACAGATACTCACAGCCTTTTAAAAATATGGGCTGGGGGTAAGGAGAGTGCAGGAAGAGACTTCTATTCCAGAAACAATTTCTTCATTCCTTGCTCACTTTTCTCAAGCCAAATAAGGATATGACTTCTTGTTTTTTGGAAGCATGAGGAACATCTAATCCAGCTCACGTTACTGGTAATAACATGGAAATGTTGACACATTTGTGTTTTTTTTCCCTCCTAACTTTTCAAACCATCCTCTATCTAAAGTCTTGAGACTGTTTCTCTTCCAAACCCAAATAAGATTGGTCATTTGCTGCCACCTGCTTTGGAAGTAAGAGTGAAACAAGCATCTTAAGGAAGATGGAAGGTGGGATAGATTTCAAGTAGTTTTGCCCAACAAAACTGAACAGAAATTTGAGGATGTGCATTGATCATTGTGCCTGCACGTCAGAGCCAACCTTCCACTGTAGACTTGATTTTGTTTGGTTATACACAAAATATAAATATACATACAACCAACAACTTCTGAGCAGTCCAAAGGTGCTTTTTCAGGAGGCAACTGGACTTTCTTGTTTTTTGTTTTTGTTTTGAAGACATTTCGCTTCTCATCCAAGAAGCTTCTTCAGCTCTGACAGGATAGGAGAGTGGAAGAATGACAGGATGTCCTGTCAGAGCTGAAGAAGCTTCTTGGATAAGAAGTGAAACGTCTTCAAAACAAAAAACAAGAAAGTCCAATTGCTTCCTGAAAAAACACCTTTGGGACAGCCATGAGCTGTCTACAAACTCATTGTACACATGTTGTACTCTGACAATAAAGGTAATAACTTCTGAGCAGCTTTTTTGGTCATTTGCCAATCTTGAGACTTTAATGTCACCAAGGCTGCAGAAGTGTGAATAAGAAAGGCAGCTGATTAATGATGATTGGTTTTTAGTGAATTACAAGGCCCAGCCCCTAAGCCCAGGATTAAAACATCTGTTTCACACCCATTCTAGTGAAAATTCTCATGAGAAAGACTCCTGTAATAAGGTTTACTTGATTGCGGCTGGAATGACATGCTTCGCTAGCATGACATGTTCTCTTGTTGTATTTGTTGAAGGGATAAGAAAGCTCACTTGGTGTAGGAAAACCAAAACTGCGATTAGTTTGAAAGGAACTGGACTATGGCAAAGAGGCCACTGAGTGATGACATTTCCCCATTGGGTCAACAGCATCTCCTGTTTCCAGATCCATGTTTCCGATGCTCAGCCTGGAAGTACCAGAAGAGGTTCCTGTTCAGCCAGTTCTTCTCATAGGAACTAGAAATGAAGTCACTGGGCAGGAATGGCTTTGGGAAGGGCAAAGAGTCAAGGCCCTTCCTTCCTTCCTTCCTTCCTTCCTTCCTTCCTTCCTTCCTTCCTTCCTTCCTTCCTTCCTTTCGGGTCGTTGGTGCTTANGAGTCAAGGCCCTTCCTTCCTTCCTTCCTTCCTTCCTTCCTTCCTTCCTTCCTTCCTTCCTTCCTTTTGGGTCGTTGGTGCTTACTGAGCTTATTTGTTTTCTTGATGATATTTCATTACCCAACATCATCTGTGCTAGAAGAGAATTGACTTGCTCTCTGAGAGCTATTTTGGGTTATTAAATGTCTGCAAGAAAACTTAGAGAGCACCAACAACCCCTCATTTCAACCCCACCAAACTATAAAAATTCTCTTTTATTGGTCCTGTCCCTTGCTCTTTCCCTCCCTTTTCTTCCTCCCTCCCTCCCTCTCTCTCTCTCTCTCTTTTTTCTTTCTTTCTTGTTTCTTTCTTCCCTCCCTCCCTTTTTTCCTTGTCATCTTTAAAGTAGCTGTGGGAGCACTTGATTCAAAGCTGTGGTAGTCACTTAAGAGTTGACACCAACCTGACAGCACATCCTCAAATCAATAATCATTACTGAAGCCCTTTCTAAAGATGTCACAAATTGCATCGAAAGGCATAGAAGGGACACAGCATAATATGGAGGAAGCCACAACTGCTGCCCAATAGCAAGTTTTGGGGGAAAAACCTGGTGGCTTAAAATTAATTGTTGCCATCATTGCAAGACGAGTATGACAGTATTTGTTCTACTCTTAAGGAAAAGAAAATGGATTGTTGTGTGATGTACTCCTGTTTGCACTACCCAGGCACAATCCCTTGGTGGACGCAGTGTGGGGATTATGTGAATGGAACTCCACCTGAAGGTATTGTAACCAGGGTTAATAGCAGTAAATGTGAGTGGGATCTTGGAGTCTTAGTGGAAAACCAGCTAAATATGAGCCAGCCGTGTGCAGCGGCAGCCAAAAAAGCCAATGCAGTCCTAAATTGTATTAACAGATGGATATAATCAAGATCAAGGGAGGCACTAATATTAATCTATAGAGCCTTAGTAAGAACACACCAAAACACTGCATCCAGTTTTGGTCATCACACAATAAAAAAAAAAAGATGTTGAGACTTTAGAAAAATTACAGAGAAGAGCAGCCAGGATGAGGAGGGGACTGGAGGATCAAACATATGAAGAATGGTTACAGGAACTGGGCCTGGCTAGTCTAGGGAAGAGAAGGACCAGGGGAGACAGGAGAGCAAGTCTTCCAATATTTGAGGGGCTGCCCCAGAGAGGAGGAAGGGGGTCAAGCTATTTTCTAAAGCACTTGAAGGCCAGACAAGGAATAATAGATGGAAGCTGAACAAGGAGAGACTCAACCTGGAAATAAGGAGAAACTTTCTGACAGGGAGAACAATCAACCAATGAAACAGAAGTTGCCTTCAGAAGTTGTGGGAGCTTCATCCCTGGAGGCTTTCAAGAAGAGACTGGACTGCCATCGGTCAGAAAATGGTGCAGGGTCTCCTGCTTGTTTGGGGGGGTTGGACTAACTGACCTAAAAGGTCCCTTCCAACTCTGTTAATCTGTTAAAATATTCAAAATCTAGACTAGTTTTTATAGTGTGGTGACCAAAACTGGATGCAGTACTCTAGGTATGGTCTTACTTTCACGTGATGGATGACTTTTTCTATTATTCCTCAAGTCGCTGCAGACAATGCTTGCCTGTCAATCTTAGAAGATTCCCCCAATCGCCATCTCCTATCCATCGATTTAAAAAAACCCTTAACTCATGACAATTGCTCAGGGAGGGACAGTTCCTACCATTCAACACAATGGGAGACATTGCTCCCTTACCTGATCCTCCTCACTAAATTATGTCCGATTGGTGGAATCCTACAAGCAACTCCACCGGAGACCCTAAAAATTATTCTGAAGGTTGGCAAGTGTTGCCTCACACTCTTCTGAAGCTCGGTCAAGTTTTTCAATGAATGTAAAGAATGCTGAGCATTCCCTGCCGCCCCTGCCCTCCTCCTATTCATGGAATAACTGATGCAAATATGTAGATGCATGCAAATATTCCCTCTTTTGGGCCAGACTTGGAAGGCTAGACTTGCTTTGATCTCGGGTCTCAGAACACAGACTTCAAACCAAAGGGTTCAATTACCCCGATAGGTGGCTGCATTGACTGGATTAGAGCATTAGTGGAAAACTGTGTGGCTTTTCATGGTATCAATGTGTTATTTATAGGGCTTTGAAAGAAGGTTTCTGTCTTGCACAAATTAGCACGATCAGAGCAGACTTGAACATTGGAATGGAGCTTATTTCAAAAGAATTGTGGTTTCAATGTATTTTACAGCCTAACAGATTAACAGAGGTGGAAGGGACCTTGTAGGTCTTGTAGGCCAACCCCCCACCCAAGCAGGAGACCCTACACCATTTCTGACAGAGGGCAGTCCAGTCTCTTCTTGAAAGCCCCCAATGATGAAGCTCCCACAGCTTCTGAGGGCAACTTCTGCTCCATCGGTTGATGGTTCTTACTGTCAGAAAATTCCTCTTTCTTTCCAGGTCGAATCCCCCCTTGTTCAGTTTCCATCTATTATTCCTTGTCTGGCCTTCAAGTACCTTGGAAAATAGATTGATCCCCCCTCCTCTTTGTGGCAGCCCCTCAAATATTGGACCACTGCTATCATGTCTCCCCTGGTCCTTCTCTTCCCTAGACTAGACGTTCTTGCAACTGTTCATCATATGTTTGAGACTGCAGTCCCCTCATCATCCTGGTTGCTCTTCTCTGCACTCTTTCTAGAGTCTCAACATCTTTTTTATAGTGTGGTGACCAAAACTGGATGCAGGACTCTAGTAAAGTAAGTGAAAGTAAGTGGCCTTACTTTCACCTGATGAATAACTTTTTCTATTACTTCTCAAGTCGCTGCAGAAAATGCTTGCCTGTCAATCTTCCATAAACTCATTAAAACAAGAACATTTTGAGAGCTCTCCTGTAAACCCAGAGCAAGGGGCCAGTCACTTGTCTAGGACAGCATGGTCCATGACCACTACAGAAGATCGTAACCAATGGGCAAGTTCTCCTCCTGCTATAATAAGTGCTTCCTTTTTAAAGTGTGTTTGTAATTTGTTTTTTAAAATGGAATAAGGCACTTTCTGCATTGGCTTAATACAACTTCCCTTTCGGCTGTTGGATGGACGGTTTGATTATGGCTCTGCTGTCTTTTTTTCTAATCTCCATGATGTCTATCTGAAATAAGGCATGGAAGACTATTTCAAAAAAAATTATTCTGGTGAAGGGTGAAACTTGGGTGAATTAGTGTCTTCTAATAACCACAGGCCAACTATTTTAGAACAGAATAGAATAACAGAATTGGAAGGGACTTTGGAGGTCTTCTAGCCCAACCCCCTGCTCAAGCAGGAAATCCTATATCACTTCAGACAAATGGTTGTACAATCTCTTCTTAAAAACTTCCAGTGTTGGAGAATTCACAACTTCTGGAGACAAGTTGTTCCACTGGTTAATTGTTCTGTCAGGAAATTTCTCCTGAGTTCTAGGTTGCTTCCCTTCTTGTTCAGTTTCCATCCATCATTCCTTCTCTGACCTTTGGGTGCTTTAGAAAATAGCTTGACTCCCTTCCTCTCTGTGGCAAACCTTGAGATAAAGGAAGACTGCTATCACATCACCCCTGGTCCTTCTTTTCATCAAACTAAACATGCCCAATTCCAGCAATCATTCTTTATATGTTTTAGCCTCCAGCCCCCTAATCATCCTGGTTGCTCTTCTTTGCACTCTTTCTGGAGCCTCAACATCTCTTTTACATTATTATTTTCCTAACTTGAGATCCAATGAGGATCTCTGAAGGCCCACCAGCAAATAACCCTGAAGGTGTCCAGCAAATCATTCAAAGGTGAACGTCGCAGCCGACAGGTGAGAATTACTACTTCAAAGTGATCAGCTCAGTTTGGCCACAACTGTGAAGGTGTAGAGTTCAGGTTGGAGTGACATTCACATCTCTCTCTGACCCTCTTCCTGCTCCTCACCACGGTGTCACAGTAGATCCCTTTTCTTCTGGAGAACCACCAAGGAGCGCCTATAGGTGGAACACAAAAGGAAAACAGACACATTATGACCAGAAAAAGAAAAGGAGGGAACAAATTCTCATCTGGACTGGAAGCTCAGCAGAACTCCAAATCCATGGAAGCTTTGAAACTAAACATAAATCCCACAAGGTACCAGGCAAGCTTTGTTTCTCATTTGTTGAGGTAGTGGTGAGGATGGGGTTCAGGAAGCATCCCATGTTTATTTCAAGTTGACAGTCCTCCTCCTCCTTTCTAACACTGATGATGTTCCCGTGCTGGGTCACGAAACATCTGCAAGAAAACCACCAAGCTCAGAGAAGTCCTCCTCCTCCTTCTCTCTTCAAAGCTCGGCCATTTTGTCACGGTCTCTTGTTATCTTTTTTTATTTCTTTTAAATTTAAAAATAAACTTTATTAAACATTAAAAGATATATACAGAGTACAAAACATTTCATTAAAAATGAAACAAAAAAACCCCACCAATAAACATAAAATATATACATTTCTAACTACTTAGACGGTGGGTTCTTATCAAACAATCTTCTAATACTTGCTTCATGTGTCTGGTAAATACTCCTATATTTAAAATATATTATTTATATATTATAAATATAAATAATATAAAAATATAAAATATATTTTCCCTTCCTTATCTATTTACTCACTGGTTTCTATCTTTTAACCAATTATACCAGTTTTCCACTGTGTAATATTTTGAGTCTTCCTTTTCTTTTAATTTTTGGGTAAGTTTATCCATTTCAGCGCAATTGTAGACCTTCTTTCTTGTTATCTTTGATGGGGCTTTGGATTTGGTCCTACAGTAAATGGTCAACATTTGCCCCATTCTTTCAAGGTAGATTAATTCTCTTCACTCCCTTTTATCTCAGCCTCGATAACTTTTAAGGTCATGTTTCCGCGGTGCCCTGTGAGGTAAGAGCTCCTTCTTTGCCCAGCTCTCTTGCTCTCTCTCTTCTTGAGTATCCTCTACAAGTGAGGTTCTTGAGTGTCAGCTGCATTCACTCCTTTGAAATTTGATTTGTCCCGTTGGTCCCAGGGCCTGGCTATAGGCGGAAACTTTCATGTGACTATCACAACTGGTAACCGTGTGTATTTGAAGAATGCGGTGTAACAGAGCCCTGCCGGATTGTAGACAGCCACAAGTTTCCATGGATTCCAGAGCTTTTATTGTTCGTTTGTTCTTCTATGGGGAGGGGAAGGATTCGCCTGAGAACAGGTGGGATTCAAGTTCAAGAAGTCAGTGCTGCAGCCCTGTTTGCTGGGCAAAGAAGAAAAGATCTCTTCGAGGAGACCTCGCTGGCCACCGGTCCCAGCCAGTGCATCATGGGACTCTGGGATAATTATCCAAGGGCAAAAGACTGAGCAGCAGCTAAGCAGGCACTGGGCCATGAGAACAGATGGGACACCCATGGAGTAGCCAAGAAACCCTGTATGTACATCAAGTGCATTTTTGAGCTGGATTCCCAGCCAAGAACAGCTGTCCACCCTTGGTTTAGATTCCTGTAGTTTAATGGGGGGGGGGGGGA
>BHFT01023754.1:0-27855 GCA_004320025.1 Laticauda laticaudata | reverse complement strand
GGGGGGGGGGGGGAATCTACTGGGGCTAATCCCAACTTCAGAGCAGGTTTAAACTTTCAAAAATGTAAAAATAGCTTTTCCTGCAAGAGAAGCTTTTTTGTGTGTGACCTTCTTGAAATTTGAAGTGTAGTTAAGAGGATTTGGTTCTATGCCGTATTGCAGGCTGACTCTGCCCACTGCCAGCAGTTCAGTCTTGACTGGCTCAAAGTTGACTCAGCCTTCCATCCTTCCGAGGTCGGTAAAATGAGGGCCCAGATTGGCTCTATAAACCACTCAGAGAGGGCTGTAAATATAAGTCTAAGTGCTCTTGCTCTTGCTATCTTCTGGGGTTCCCTCAGCGCCTTCCAGCAGAAAAGCAGAAAACTCTGCTTCTCTTTGGAGATAATTCAGGGCAGAAGAAGGATGGCTGTGCTACCAACAGTCCAGAAAAATTATAAGACATTCACTAGGAGGGTTGAGAGAATACAGAAATACTTGAGGAGGTGTTTACAGGTTCCTTTAGTGACCGTTCAGAGTTTACAACAGCACTGAAAAAAGTGACTTAGCACCATTTTTCAGTTACGCCCTTTATAGCATTCCCATGTGATCCAAATTCAGATGCTTGGCAAACTGGTTCATCTTTATAACCTTTGCTGTGTCCCAAGGTCATGTGAACAAAAGCAAAGAGAAAAAGGAAAAGATTTCCCTGTCCAACTGCATCCAACTCTAGAGTGCTCCTCTCTGTTTGGTAGTTGAGGGAGCCAGTGTTGTCCAAAGACATTTCCCATGGTCGTGTGGCCAGCATGACTGTACATGGAGATGCCTGGAAGGCTGGGTAACATCTTCAGCGGAGTTTAGGGGATGGCAGTGTTGGTATTTTTTTCTGTTCAGTGTTCTTCTGCTTCTTCTGTTATAAACAGAGGAACATGGACACTGACATCCCCTAAACTCTGCCAAAGATATTACCCAGCCTGGTAATGAAATGTTCAGAACGTACCACCTTGGAGAATGAGCCTTCATCCTCATTTTTCTCTTTATTATATTTAAAAGGGACATACAATGGATGCTCATGAAACGAATTCCATGGTCTTCTATAAAGATATGTCCCGAGAAGCCTGGATTTAATTATAGTCTAACCAAAGTCATCTTAGTCTTTGTAGCTCAAAAGGGACAGTTCAAAAATAGTTTCCTTTTATTTTTTTTACAATACTTAAAATAAAAATCACAAGACCCTTTGTTACCAACAATAGCCAGAGTTATTCGAAACATGTCCTTTTCATATCATTTTGGAATACTTTCTTTTCCTGGATTTAATAGTATCTCTCTCTCTCCTGTATAACCGTAGCTGGAAGATGACATTGTGCTGAAAACAGATAGTTATGTTTTTATATGGTATTGTCATTATTTGAAGTATTAGCAGAAAGAGCCAAATCTTTGGGATTCGTTAAAACTAAATGTCAGTAACAGAGGAGACAAAAAAAGAAAGGGAAGAACATAATAGAAGTAAATTCTTTTTTTTAAGGAAAATGGAGGAAATCTCTTTGGTGACTTTCATTCTACTAGAAGGAGCTTCTGTCTTTAAATGGCCATCATCCCAGCAGCATCCATATGATGAATGGTTGCAGGAACAGGCCATGTTTAGGTTAAGGAAGAGAAGATCTAGGGGTGACATGACAGCATGTTCTTCCAATATCTTCCAATATTTCAACAGCTGTCACAGAAAAGAAGGAGTCAACCTATTCACAAAAGCTCTTGAAGGCAGGAAAAAAAGTAACAAGGTGGAAGGTTATCAAGGAAAGATTCAACCTAGAAGTAGAACCTAGAAATAGAACTTCCTGATAGTGAGAACAATCAACCAGTGGAACAGCTTACCTCCAAAAATTATGGGTGCTCCATCACTGGAGGCTTTTAAGAAGAGATTGGACAACCATTTGTCTGGCATAGTATAGGTTCTCCTCGTTGGACAAGAGGTTGGATTAGAAGACTTCTAAGGCTCCTTCCAACTCTATTATTTTGTATTCTGTATTGTATTCTGTTGTCTTCTCTGGACTTTTGGAACTCTTTTCTCACTCTGCTTCCATTGCTTACATCCAATGGCAGTGCACACAATCAGGCTGAGATCCACCCCTTTCCTTGGTCTTTCTACTTAAGAGGCCCTCTACCCAGGATCTCACCAGTCACTGTTGCAAATCACTGGTGATCCAATTGCAGGGCGCAGGAGATCTGGAACTTCTAGAAGGTTTCAAATTAGAAGAGTTCTCTTCATGCCATCTTAGGTACATGACAATCTGTTCGTCATAACCCTAATTCAATACAGGATGCGGGTGCAGGGGAGTTATTTAACTAAATACACCAGAAGGGAAAGTTCTGAAACCATGATACATTTCTCCATCCAAGTTCTGTTCAAACACTCTATTAATCTTCATAGCAAGAAAGTGGGATTTGTGTTTAGCTTGGAATACTGAAATCATGAAAAGAAAGCTCTGTTGAGGATGGGGAAAAGACCAGCAGAGAAAAGATTAAGGACCTTCTGCTTAGATTTGTCCCATTTTAATTGTCCCATCAAAACCTGCATATTGTTTTTTTAATCAGTCCAATGCTATATATTTCTCTATAGAACAGGGGTCCCCAGCCTTGGCCACTTTAAGACTTATGGTCTTCAATTCAGCGAGAATAGTCAACTCATGGAACAGAAGTTGCCTTCTGAAGTTGTGGGAGCTTCATCACTTGAGACTTTCAAGAAGAGATTGGACTACCATTTGTCCGAAATGGTGTAGGGGCTCCTGCTTAGGTGGGGGGATTGGCCTAGATGACCTATAAGGTCCCTTCCAATTCTGATTATGTTATCTGTTATCTACTTTGACTGTCTGAAATAACCAAGATTCCCTGAAATCCAGCAGAGCATAATTTCCAAGGAAACCCTTTTAGCATTTTGGTGTCAATCGGACAATTTTATGAGAGGTCATAACAGTTCCAGGAATTTGAGAGAGAGAGAAATGACTTTTTGAAATCCATGAGCTAATTTACAACACCGTTGATTTTTTTGTTTGCATTAATCTCACTCCTTTCATTGACCAGAGAAGAAAAACGAGAAGTTTTGAACCAAGGCATTTTCCAGTGTCAGTTTTTGGCAGTTTGAAAAACCTTTTTTTTTCCCCTCTTCTTCTTCCTGCACCTCTGGCAACAGTTGGGTTACATAAAAGAAGCTGGGCTCCTTTTGGAGGCGAGGCAAAATAAGTGAAGGGTGACATTGATTTCACTTCCTGAGTTGTGAGCCTGCCTGGCCATTATCTTTCCAACATTTCTAATGGGGCGCTCTCCAAATCCTATCCATCACCGTAAGATCTGGGAACCATAAAAGGATTAAGTAACCCCTGATGTGATCTCTGGAGGCATTGCTGAAGTCAGAAAAAGGGATATTCATCTGCGGATCCATTTTTCAAGAACTTCTGGCTGAAGGCAGTCCCTCGGGGGTCTTCGCACAGTCCAATGTATGATGTCAAGGGTAAATTTAGCCATTTGCCAAAAGTGAGGAGGAAGAGTGGCTCCAGCTGTTGTTTGTGCCCACAGCAAACACTGAAAGTCTTCATTCTGCTCTCTGAAATGTTGCCCATGTTACCTCTTCCAAGAAAAGGAACAGGGGAGTTTAGTGGGGAGGGCAATACAAGTCAGGATCGTGGAAATGACAGTGCAATGCAACCAAAGCTCCAGGTGTTTTGTTTTTTTTAATCGGTGTCAGACATGCAACGCCTGGAAGAAAAAGACAGATCCTTGACTGCACAGTCACAGTTGCCTATCTTGACTCCTTTGAGCCACTCCAGATATTCCTGCAGAGGAGGAATATACTATGTGTACAGATGGTCTTTCATTTACAACGCTCCTTTGTTTTGCTTTCCTCTGCTAACCAGGGCAGTTGTTAAGGGAATTCTCCTAGTCCCTTCTAACAGTGATGATGTTCCCTAGTTGGGTCATGAAATGTCTGCAAGAAAACCACCAAGCTCAGAGAGCACCAAGAACCCCAGTCCTCCTCCTCCTCCCTTCTAACATTGACGATGTTCCTTAGTTGGGTCATGAAACATTTGAAGAAAACCACCAAGCTCAGAGAACACCAAGGATGCCACAGTCCTCCTCCTCTTCTTCTTTGTCTGTCTTCCTCTTCTTCATCCTCCTCCTCCCTTCTAACACTGATGATGTTCCCTAGTTGGGTCATGAAACGTCTGCAAGAAAACCATCCAGCTCAGAGAGCATCAAGGATCTCTAATTTCAACCCCAAACTACAAATATTTTCTCTTACACCTTGCATTTTTTTCATGTTGTTTTTCACCACCTTCAACCACCGGAGGAAAGAAACGAGTGTATCTTTTCACTGTGAGTCTCAGCATCCCTGGCCATCCTGGAGAATTGTTCTATTTTTCATTGCCTTCTCTTCAAAATAATGTGGTTTCTTTTGATCATTGCAGCATTTACCTTTGATTTATGGAATGAGGAAAGCAGAGTCTTAGGTGAATGACCTGGCTTTGGAACCAAAGAGGTGAGCTGGAAGGGAAATAATTGCACACTTTGTCCTGAAAATGCTTGCACAAGATCTTACATGCGTGCTCACAAGGATTAATGACATGTGATCACCCACAGCTTCAGATTCAAGTCTCACTTTCTGACTTGTGCAAATGCTTACAAAAAAAATCCTGCACTAAGAGTGTCTGTCTATCTATCTATCTATCTATCTATCTATCTATCTATCTATCTATCTATCTATCTATCTATCTATCTAAATACGAGTTCCAGGTAAAACCGGTGCCTCAATGCTTGGTAGGCTGGTAGCAGTTCAGTATGTCTCTTGATGGAGTTGTTGTTGGAAAACCAGGCTTCTTTCAGTACGCATCCTCCCTTGGTTGCATCACAGGCAATAATTTCAGCCTCTTGAAAATTAAATATGTGAATATGTCCAGATCTGGGAGTGCTGCCCTTTGTGCCAGACAGCCAATTCATGTTTGTGTACTCTGGTCTGTAACTACTTGGCCATTTCTCCTACATGTTTTCTTGCACAGTTACTGCAGTTGATATGGTAAACCACCGAAGATGCCTGTTCTTTGGGTCATGTTTCTTTTGGGTGCATCACTGTCATTCTCACTCTCAACCAGCTTGATCTGGGTTGTGCGCCACCTTGACCCTCTGTGTCAAGAGAATGCATGCAGCAGTTTCAGATACCCCCCATATATACAGGAGCATCCTCCATGCAAACGTTCCAGTAGCACCTTCAATAGGTTGTTGTCATGCCCCTGTTGGAGACTGACTTCAAGGGAGAGGAGGGACAGGGAGTGGAAGGGTGGCTCCAGAAATTGTGGAGGAGGCTGGGGAAGGGCAGAGGCTGGCTGGACAGTCAGAGGAAGACTTAGGCCCATCCCCTCTTCATCCTAGGACACACAGGGAGGAGAGGATGAGGGAGAGACGTGAATGACATGGTCTATGGGGCAGAAAAGGGCCCTGATCTTCTTCATGGGCTGCAGCTGTGAGAACTGGTTAAAAGGACAGACATGCGTATAGGCCAGTGCTGGAAACAAAGCATGGAAATAATCTCTAGTTTGTCATTCCTCTCTGAGTTTGGTGTCCTTCCCAGTGTGTGTTTCCGATTTCTGTGGACATCTTCAAGTCCTTATCTTGCCTGGTTTCCTGAATTGCTTCAGTGTGGCTTGCATTGTTTTTACTCCTTATAATTTATAGGCATTTTTAGTTTAAATGGCATTTTGTCCTTTTTGTAACTGCTTGTGGGAGAATTTTTTGTCTGCAGTCAAGGATATTTGGAGCTTTGAAGCAAAGTGAAGGAATAAAAGGGACTTCACCTGTTTTTGTGACTGTTTATTTTGTATCCCACCCTGGGTCATCACAGTTGTCAGGCTCTACCAGCTTCTTTTAATGGCAGCTATTGAGATCCAAAATTTTATTTTTAATTTTATTTTTTACCCCTCCAAAAAATTAGCAATTGAACAAGATAGAGAGCAATTCTGGCAAACTTTCTGTCTATTATCACAAGATGTTGGTCGTTAGTTTTTAATTTAAAAAAAAATGGTTTTGAATATTTTTTTAAAAAAATTAAATATGGTTTTTAACGTTGTAAATATTTTTTATTTTTAATGTGGAACATCTGTCACATTGTAAGAGGTTTCACCCTGGTGCCTAAGACTGGATATGATTCATGCTAACATGTAAACCTTTCATTTAACCAAGTTATTTTTATGCTCCCAATTGCTTTGAAACAAAATCAAAACACTTTGGGCGATAGTAGTGTTTTATATTAACTCCCATTCACAGCCCTCTTTAGATCATGTTGCCTTAAGATCATTTGTCAGTGAAAAATATCTCCTGTATTACCCAGGGTAGTGTTTGAATGCAAATCCTGCATTCCTCAGCACTTGGGATAGCAGTAACAGCTTTATTTATAGTTAATAGGCCTGTCACTGCCTTTTAAACACAAATATAGCAAAAGTTGATTGAGGTCTCTTTGGATTAAACACACTTGTCTTTTGAGTGCAATTTTGAAGACACAAAAGTTGGAACAGTTGGAACAGCATCAAGCAACATTGTTGGAATAGCTGAGTGAGAACAGTAATAGTAATTGTGGGGTTGATTCCTTCCATGACCTTGAGAAGGGAAAAACATGCCACACTTCATTCATAGCAAATAAAAGAAAGGAAAATAATGGAGTGATTGATAGACATACTGGAGAGAAATTCTTACACGGCAGGCGGGAAAATTGTCCTTGAAGGCTGCGCCAAGCTTTGGGCAGGTCATGCTGGGCTCAGAGACAGCAGCTTTCCAACCAATGGACCTCTACCTGTATTGTGATCCTGGCTGTCCCCAATCAAGTCACTGAGTCCTCATGCAGAGCTGGTAAGAGTTCATGAAATGGGACTCCTTGTCTGACCATGGAAAGCTGCACAAGGAAATATCATTCGAAGCAAATATACTTTGAGGAGTTCTTAGGGCTGTTTGTAGAGTAGAGTAGAGTAGAGTAGAGTAGGATAGGGTAGGGTAGGATAGGGTAGGGTAGGATGGAAAATAAAGTAGAACAGGATAGGATAGGATATGAGAGAAGAGAAGAGAAGAGAAGAGAAGAGAAGAGAAGAGAAGAGAAGAGAAGAGAAGAGAAGAGAAGAGAAGAGAAGAGAAGAGAAGAGAAGAGAATAAGCTGGAAGGGACTTTGGAGGTCTTCTACTCCAGCCTCCTACTCAAGCAGGAAGCTTCATACCATTTCAGATAAGTGGCTGTCCAGTCTCTTCTTAAAAATCTCCAGTGATGATGCACCCACAACTTCTGGTGGCAACCTGTTCCACTGGTTAACTGTCCTCACTGTTAGGAAGTTTCTCATTCATTCCAGGTTGCTTCTCTCTTTGATTAGTTTCCACCCATTCTTTCTTGTCCTGCCCTTTGGATAATCAGCTGAACCCCCTCTTCTCTGTGGCAGTCCTTCAAGTACTGGAAAACTGCTGTCATGCCACCCCAAATTCTTCTTTTCTCTAGATTAGCCAAACTCAAATCCTCCAGCCATGCTTCCTGTTTTAGTCTCTGGGCCTTTGATCATCTTAGTTGCTCTTCTCTGAACTTGTTTCAAAGTCTCAACATTTTTGGGGGGGAGTATGGTGACCAAAATTGGTTGCAGTATTCCAGGTGTGGTCCTTCTAGGGTTTTAGAAAGGCTCCCTGAGCTTGGTTGTTTTCTTGAAGACATTTCATGACCTACACAAGGTAACTGAATCGCTAGGTAACAACATCAGCAGTGCTGATGTTACCTAGTTTGGGCGATGAAATATCTGCAAGAAAACAACTAAGCTCCAAAATAATTAAGGAGCCCGCATTTCAATCCTGAGCTAAAAATATTCTTGTTTATTGGAAATAATATTTTTATACAAGCATTAATTGCCCTGTTTTCTTTTCTATCAGGGATGGATCCATGCAAGTCCAGGAAGGGCCTCCACAAATCAGATGAAGCAGCCTGGATCCTTCACAGATGAAAGAAGAAGCAGTTGGAATTTTAAGTTCTCTATCCAAAGTTTCAAAGAAAGGAGGAACCAAAGCCATTTCTTGTGGAAACTACATAATTTGCTAAGTTAAGATGCTCCTTTCTTAAGGACAAAATATATGTCAATCACTTCTAGACATAACTCCAGGAATCTTATCAACTCAGCCAAAACCAAAATTTGACTTTTTGTAATCCAAATACAGAAATCCTGTTTTTTAAATACTTTGTTGCATTTTTCTACCTGTAGGGCATCTCATGTGAATAAACACACATAAAAATATTGCCCACTTTGGAGTATTTGTGGAGACCTGTGCAGTCCACACTGAAAAAAAAATACTGATAACTTAAAAACTAGAATAATTGCATAAATGATACAAACAGTGATTTTTCTAGCTGATGAGAAGGAAGAAACAGTTTTGGCTCTGAAGTTCTTTATCTTTGATATCTGAGACTGTGACAAGTTTCAGCCATGGAAATGCTGAATCCAAGTATGTGTTTCAATCCTAAGAAATAAGACTGAAAATGTAATTAAGAAAAATAAAACTAAGGTGGTTGGAATCCTTCAGTAGCTGGATATCTAGGTGTTCTATGTGGTGACAAAATTGTCACATATTTAATCCTTATATTTTGATTCTTTTACATTCATTACTGTATGAGAAAAATCTCAAGATGCAACACAAAAGTGCTAAGATCATCAGTTCTATGATGACTTTAGTAGCATCCCTCAAGCATGCTTGAAATGTTGCATTTATTTAAAAACTTCAACCGTTGTTAAGTTATATCCCATAAAAAGCCCATTGGACATTGATTCTGGATAATTTATATTCCAACTGGCTGAACATGGAAGAAGTTCAAGAGCTTCTCATTGGATCTCCAGGACCCATGAAGAACTCAAGCTGTCTTTGGTGACAATTGCAGGAAAGTCAATGAATAATCATCCCAAAAGAAATTCAAGCGATGAAGTTATTTTTATTTTATTTTATTTTATTTATTCTCCACTCATGGGACGGATAGCCCTGGTCAGCTAAAAGCTGTTTTTCACAGGGGTCCGACCATATACAATATTACAAAAAAACACAAAAAAAACAACAACATACAATCATTAAAATGTACAAGGAATAAGACGTAAAAGGAATAAGAAAGAGATAGAAAAAAAAATATTTGTACAATATATGCAATATACTTAGAAATACACACAATACATTACAATATAATATGCATTACATCATTAAAAAATGATCCATTGCTACACATTTTTTCTGTTTTTATATATAATGAGTTCCATGACCTTTTACCCCATGACCCTTAATCCAGATCAGTTCAGAACCCCAAAACCCAAAACCCAAACCCAAAACCCAAACCCCCAAACCCCAAAATAATTAATCACTGCCACTACAAAATATATTGTTATTACATGTCATGATGAATCGTTTGAAAGATAGGATAGAATTTATATCCTGATAATTCAAATCATTCCATAATTTAGCTCCTCTGTACCTTAGGGATCTTTTCCCATAATTAGTTTTTGGTCGAAAAAGTTGTAGTTTCTTTTCACCCGACCTAGTACGATACACTAACTCACGGTAACAAAGTTAGATGAGCAAGAAAACACATCAATTATATGGATACAATAAATGTGGAATTTAGTTGCAAAACTGAATGACAAATCATTTGTACAGTAATACATAATCCTATCTGTCTGTCTGTTGGTCAGTCAATTTGTCAGTCTATCAGTCAGTCAGTCAGTCTGTCTGTCTCTAAATCTATCTATCTATCTATCTATCTATCTATCTATCTATCTATCTATCTATATCTATCTATCATTTATTTATTTATCATCTTTCTATATCATCTATCATTTCTACTACTATCAACTATCTATCTGTCTATTATCTATCTATCTATCTATCTATCTATCCATCTATCTATCTATCTATCATCTATCTCTCTTCAATTAGTAGAGTAACTATAGCCAACTATAAGTCCTTCCTTCCCTTTCCCCTTCCCCTTTCAGCCTAAAAGCAGCATTCAGTTACCCACTGCTCACCTAATTATGGTTTTCTCAATTTTCTGGGTTTACATCACACACTGAACCCCAAGGCAACCACAATAGCTTTGTTTACACACTACCGTAGGCTTAACTATGGTGAACCACTCTGTGGCTTGACAGATTCTGCAAACATTGCTGCTATTCTGAGAACGAAACTACTGTGTGAGTAGGAGTGTTTGTGAGTATTGATATGTATGCAGAGATATGAAAGATAGGGTCATGCATGAATTTGACTGAATCCTGAACAGGAGGTGGAAGTGGCTCTTTGGGAGCATATTTCTGGCTAATAAATAAAGTACATTTACTACAAAGTTAGTAAGGCAAGACCAGGAGACTTATTTGCTAACCTGCTGCTTGAAAATCTTTCCCCCCAAAAAGGGAGATGATGTGGCCACAGAATCTGTGCCAATGTCTCTAAAAACAAGGCTCTGGAAAAACATCAAAACTCTATTGTTGTATGTTCTTCATGACAACTAATAAAATAGCTCTACTCAAATCCATGCATATTATGGTTGAGAGCAATATTTATTCCCTCCAAATGAGGCATAACTCACACTTCCAGGGAGTGTTGTCTTCTTAGCTTCAACTTTAACTTGTACAGCATAATCAAGGAGATATCTTGGTCCACATCTATGGAGATTCTCCATCCTCCAGGACATGATTGTCCCAAAGGGGTTTTTTCAAGAGGCAACTGGACTTTCTTGATTTTTTCTTGAAGAAATTTCATTTCTCATCCAAAAAGTTTTTTTCAGTTCTGACCAAATGGTGGAGAATAAATCCTCCCATTATAATATAAATCCAAATAAGTCTTTCTGTTCTCTACCATTCAGTCAGAACTGAAGAAGCTTCTTGGATGAGAAGAAACATCTTCAAAGAACAAAATAAATCAAAGAAAGTCCAGCTGTCTTTTGAAAAAGCACCTTTGGGACTATCTTGGTCGACATTCTTCTCCCACTTAAAATCAATGAACTGCCAATGAAGCAAGCATCCAAAGGCAAAACAAGCAACAGATGGAAACTCATCAAGAAGAGAAGCAACCTAGAACTAAGAACTTTCCTGGCAGTGAGAACAATTAACCAGAGGAACAGCTTGCCTTTGAAATTGTGATTGCTCCAACACTGGAAGTTTTTAAGAAGAGATTGGACAGCCATTTGTCTGAAGTGGTGTAGGGTTTCCTACCTAAGCAGGGGGTTGGACTAGAAGACTTCCAAGGTCCCTTCCAACTCTGTTTTTCTACTCTGTTCTGTTCTGTTTTATTATTTCCTATTCTCTATTCTATTCTATTTTCTATTCTCTTCTATCCTATTTTCTATTCTATATTCTATTCTATTCTATTTTCTATTCTATTCTATCTTCTATTCTATATTCTATTCTATTCTGTTCTATTTTCTATTCTATTCTATTGTCTTACTTTAGAGGACTCTTGTTTATTGAGGGGGGCATAGGAGGAGGGCTTTGAATATACCTTGCTTGTGTTCACTTTGGATGACAGCAAAAAACCCAGTAAAAAGAGCAGATAGCCAAGTTATGACTATCATGTGTTGGGAGCTAATCTAGAAATTTACCATCTCTGTTCTGGAGTATAACTGACTTCATTCTCTTTTGACTGGACTATCCTCTTTATTTCTATCAAAGCATGGATGGAATTGTTATCCTAAGCATCAAAACAGGGCTTGATATGAAATGAAGAATGAGTGGCCCTTATAATGTCCACTTTGTTAGGTTTCTTTGTGGAACATTAGAAGTAACAAGAGCTTGAGATCAGGAGCTCAAAGTCATAGGTGAATAGCAATTGAGAGTGAATATTTATTCATTATTCCATTTGGAGATGTTTTCCAGAAACAAAGAAAAATCTACGCAGAGGACTCCACCCGTGTAATGTCTTTGAGATGTCTACTGTTATGTAGGTCGCTCCCAAAATAACTTAAAGTTTAGTAGGACTTATCAAAGAATGGGTGATTCTTTTTGGGGTGGATCCTTCAAGGATCTGGCTTACACTGCTTAACTTGCTTTATGAGTCACTTATGATCGTTTGTAGCCTCGATCTGACATCAGAAACTCCACATCTCCCTTCTGAAACCTCAAGGAGAAAGTCGGAGTAGGCATGCTTTCCAAATGTCAGTGTTTCAGTCTGCAAGGAGGCACATTGTTATCAGATAGTTTCCATTCAAGTCATTCAGAAAAGCTGGCGACGTTCCTTGGACTTCAAAGGAGAGGCATCAAGTGGGTATGCAGCTCCGGGAGCCCAGCGTCCGTTTAGTGCCTGTGTGTTTGTCAGATGCCCCTGCCAAGGGTTAAAATGTTTACATACCCTCTGAATTTAAATGACCCGTTACATGTCAAATGCCAATGGGAAAGACAGCTGGAGTATCTAAACTGAGTGCTTTGATCTTACTATCTGTAGAAAGAGGTCATTTGGTTTGCCCAAGAACCAGACACGTTTAGAAGACCCATGCACAGCTCATGCAAGTATATAACTGCCTACATTTTCTATTTGTATTAACCCATTTAGACATACCACCTACTAAATACTAGTGTTGTGCATTTCCTTTGGCTAACCCCCTTCTGTGTCAGGATCAACCCTAAATGTGCTTGTGAATAACTCTTTGCAAAAAGTTGAGCAACGTGGCTGTGTGGAGTGTTTTGCTACAAGTCAGGCTTGGAGTATTTCCGAAGCAGGAAGATGATGGTGATTGGGACTTTGGGTTGATGGTTGAAGGAGGTTGAGTTGCTTAGAAACTAAATTGTAGCCCTGTCATGAGACTGAAGTCAGGGAGATTTAAACTCAGAGTCCAAAGCAAGAAATAATCAATATATTGCAGAGAGAGAAGCTTTAACTCTCCTTGGGAAAAAGAGATGAAAGAGGAAGTCATCAAAGGTCTTCTTCAAAGAACTAGGTAGTCCTACCTCAACTTGGTCTGTGGGTGCCAGAGGCAACAAGACAGTTTTGAGATAAGGAGACAGGAAAATTTTGGGAAATTGCTCAGAGGGGTTTGGATCATGTGGTTCTATTATCTTCAGCAACTTTGAGATGGCTATAAAGATGGTTGTTCTTCTCTCTTGAGCATATTGATGCTGATAGTGAAATCAGTAACACATTTTAATGCAATCTGTCAGGCTTATGTTTGAAGAACAATGGACATTTCATGCTTCCCCATAAGCTGAATCAGAAGAGATGATAGAGAGATAATAACCTTGTATAATCCCATTTTGGGAGCAAAAGATTAATTGAGCTTTGACAAAGGTGAATCTTGTCCATCAGGAAACATGCCACAGATTTTGTAGCATGCAAGAGGCAGACAAGGGAAGATCTTCTATGAGAAGAGAAGTGGGTATTGGAACATAACCTCCCCCATAATCAGCTCAAGCAAAGTTTAAAGAGGACTTTGCCATCCAGAGAGGACCTCTTGCCTGCCCCGCCCTCTAGAGCAGGGGTCTCCAATCTTGGCAACTTTAAGACTTGTGGACTTCAACTCCCAGAATTCTGAGAGTTGAAGTCCACAAGACTTAAAGTGGCAAGATTGGAAACCCCTGGTCTGCTGGCTGAAGAATTCTGGGAGTTGAAGTCCACAAGTCTTAAAGTGACCAAGGTTGGAGAGCCCTGCTAAAGAAGCAGAGGCTTAGTTATGCAGACAAGGATTCTAGGTCTTATCAAGGACATGACCCAAGGGCAGTCCTGTTTTTCTACATACTTCCGAATCAGATTCAGGGAATCAAATGACCAGATCCGCTCCCTCCGTGAGTAAGGAAACACAGTAAATAGAAATATCTTTCTGTCTGCTCTTGAGCTTCAAAACTTATGAAGAAAGGTTGCAGGAACTGAATATGTCTAGTGAATGAAAAGAAGGACTGGGAGTGTGTATGATATGATAGCAGTGTTCCAATATCTAAGGGGATGCCACAAAGAGGAGGAGTGGGGTCAAAGCCCCTGAAGGCAGGACAAGAAGCAACGGATGGAAACTAATCAAGGAGAAAAGTAACCAAAACCTAAGGAGAAATTTCCCAAGAGTGAGAACAATTGACCAGTGGAACAGAAGTTGCCTTCAGAGGTTGTAGGTGCTCCAACACTGGAGGTTTTCAATAAGAAACTGGACAACCACTTGTCTGAAATTGTAGAGGGTCTCCTGATTGAGCAGGGGGTTGGACTAGAAGACCTCCAAGGTCCCTTCCAATTGCATTATCCTTCGTGGCAGCTTTCCTGGTTCTGAAAAGAAGACACGGTGGGATTTGTGAAAAGGAGAGATTTTGATCAATGGTTCTTCTGAAAGGCAAGCTGAGACATAACTGACCAACTGTTGGTACCTCAGCAGAAAGAAAAACATTAATCAATGTTGCCATGGCTGTTCTCAGAAAATTCAGAAGCTGCTTAATACTGGGTGGAAGACCCCCACAGGTTGGGGAGTGGGCTGGAAGCAAGACTGAGATGTTAGGAAAAGGTTTTGTAAGAAGGCAGGGCAAATGATGGTTGCATTGCTACCCAGAAAATAGACGTGGGAGTGAAGTTAAGTTCCATTTGAAGGAGACTTAAAGCATTAGTAAGGCCACACCTAGAGTACTGCATCCAGTTTTGGTCTATACACTATAAAAAAAGAGGTTGAGACTCTGGAAAGAGTGCAGAGAAGAGCAACCAGGATGATGAGGGGACAATGAACAGTTGCAGGAACTGGGCCTGACTAGTCTAGGGAAGAGAAGGATCAGGGGAGGCAGGGTAGGAGTCTTCCAATATTTGAGGAGGGGCTGCCACAGAGAGGAGGAAGGGGGTCAAGCTATTTTCTAAAGCACCTGTAGGCCAGACAAGGAATAATGGATGGAAACTGAACAAGGAGAGATTCAACCTGGAAATAAGGAGAAATTTTCTGACAGTGAGAACAATCAACCAGTGGAACAAAAGTTGCCCTCGGAAGTTGTGGGAGCTTCATCACCCCCTTCAAGAAGACATTGGACTGCCATTTGTCAGAAATGGTGTAGGGTCTCCCGCTTGGGCGGGGGGTTGGACAAGATGGCCTATAAGGTCCCTTCCAACTCTGATTATCTGTTATCTGACTTTACTTTTCTCATGTCTACTGGACATTCAACTCTGGAACTGTCCCTGACCACAGATGAAGTTCACCCTTTTACAGATACATTGTTGGTTTTCCATACCAGATTAGTCTACATAAGTACAGATACTGGGACGTGGTGGCTCAGTAGCTAAGACGGGGAGCTTGTCGATCAGAAAGGTCGGCAGTTTGAAACCCTAGCACCTCATAACAGATTGAGCTCCTGTTATTATTTGTCCCAGCTTCTGCCAACCTGGCAGTTGGAAAGCATGCAAAAAAATGCAAGTGGAAAAATAGGGACCCCTTTGGTCGGAAGGGAACAGTGTTTCATGCACCTTTGAAAGTGTTTAGTCCTGCTGGCCACCTGACCACAGAGATGTCTTCGGACAGCGCTGTCTCTTTGGCTTTCTAATGGTGATGAGCAGCGCCCCCGAGAGCCAGAAACGACAACCACAGATGTGCCAGGGGATCCTTTACCTTATACAGATACAGAGTAAAAGAGTTGGAAGGGACCTTGTAGGTCATCTGGTCCAACCCACCCACCACCCAAGCAGGAGACCCTACACCATTTCTGACAGAGAGCATTCCAGTTTCTTCTTGAAAGCCTCCAGTGATGAAGCTCCCACAACTTCTGAAGGCAACTTCTGTTCCATGGGTTGATTGTTCTCCCTGTCAGAAAATTCCTCCTTATTTCCAGGTTGAATCTCTCCTTGGTCAGTTTCCATCCATTATTCCTTGTCTGGCCGACAGGAGCTTTAGAAAATAGCTTGACCCCCTCCTCCTCTCTGGGGCAGCCCCTCAAATATTGGAAGACTGCTATCATGTCTCCGCTGGTCTTTCTCTTGACTAGACTAGCCAGGCCCAGTTCCTGTAACCGTTCTTCATAGGTTTTAGTCTCCAGTCCCCTCATCATCCTGGTTGCTCTTCTCTGCACTTTTTCCAGAGTCTCAACATCTTTTTATAATGTGGTGACCAAAACTGGATGCAGGACTCAAGGTGTGGCTGCACTAAGGCTTTATAGAGTGGGATTAGTCCCTTCCTTGATCTAGATTGTATCCCTCTGTTAATGCAATTTATATTGATAGCAGCACAGCAGGGATTGTCCTTAGAGACATTTGACCCTTTCCTCCTTGTTTCAGTCGAAATCAATGGCTCTTGCTGTGCCCAGTTGATTCTCAAAGGAAGGAGAACTTCTATCATGGTCTATGGAAACTTTTTTTTCAGAAGTTTGAGGCTGGGGAGTAATGTCATCAAGGCCACAATAGGTGAGGAAAGGGACGTCATCCCAGGCTTCTACCCCAGCTTGAAATAAATATTTTGACAATAAAAACAACAATAATACAGTTCTAAATCCCTGCACACCATTATGTAAAAGGGTGTTTTGTTTTGCAGTGCGGGGGGTGGGGGGAATAACCAACTGTCATGTCTGGTTTTGCATCTCTGCTTGTAAGATGGTGTTGAGTTACTGTTCAATCCACAAGGGTGTTGTTGTGCTATTTAAACACCCAGCTCTGAGTTTCTCAGACTCTGAAGGCTTTTCACAAGCACTTTAAGAAGCCCTAGTCACAGGTTCAAACTGCCTTCCTCTCCCCAAATTAAAGCAACCCGGTCACTTTTGGGGGGTATATTATATACATGGAAATCTTTGTTCATCCTTTTGAGCCTGAAAGAAAGTGTCCTGCATGAGTTACGAGCCTCTGACTCCAAAATGGTTCTCTAAGTCAAATAAGGGATGGGACCGGTCGTTGTTCTGGCATGATATATAGAGGGACTTGCTTGGAGGTTGTGCTACAGGACCTCCAAGGCCCCTTTCAACTTATTCTGTTATTCTGTCTCACACTGTCTCTCTCTCCCTCTGGTCTCCTACTTGAGCAGGGGTTTGGGCTAGAAGACCTCCAAGGCCCCTTTCCAACTCTGTTATTCTGTATTCTATATTCTGTGGCCAGTGAATCATTTCTTTCTCCCTCCCTCCCTCTCCCCCTTCCTCCCTCATTCATTCTCTCTCTCTCTCTCTCTCTCTCTTTCTCCCTCTCCCTCTCTCCATCTCCTTCCCTCTCCCTCTCTCCCTCTCCCTCCTTCTCCCTCCCTCTCTCTTCTTCCCTCTCTCTTCTTCCCTCTCTCTCTTTCTGTCTGTCTGTCTGTCTCTCTCTCTCTCTCTCTCTCTTTCCTTTTGTATGGACAAGTTAACACATCCAGTTATTCACCATTTCTTCATCCAGAGACACTCATTATGATCACCTTTGCCTCCATCCTCCTCTTGTCGAGATGAGCTAAGCCTACCCTTGGGCTTTGTACACTTGTTTCTTTTCCCCTCCAAAGCTTGGAAGTTAAGTAGGAAACCAGGGAGATAAGCAGAAAAACAGAAACTCTGCTGTGATAGCTCTTTTGCATGGCAGTTTTGTTCCTTTTGAAGCTCTGATGCATTTTCTTCCCACTCACCCTCACATGCATTCCTTATATGCACACATCTTACCAAATATGCTGACGTCCTCTCTGAAAAAAAGAAAGAAATGCTGGGGAAATACCTTTAAGCACCTTCAAGATCCAAACCTTCTTAAAGAGTGTTAAATAATGAGTTTGGAAAAATCTGGCCTTGAAAACCAGGAGGAGGAGGAGGAGGGGGAGGAGGAGGAGGAAGAGGAGGAGGAGGAGGAAGAGGAGGAGGAAGAGAACTTTAAGTAAAGAAATTTAATGTTCTACAGAATGAGGAAGGAGAGCCATTTCACTGAGGGCTCCTTGATGCTCTCTGAGCTTGGTTGTTTCCTTGCAGGCGTTTCATGACCCAACTAGAGAACATCATCAGTGTGCACTGATGATATTGATATTACTTTCTTTCATTCATGAAGCGTCTGCAAGAAAACAATCAAGTTCAGAGAGCACCAAGGAGCCTTCATTTCAAACCTGCAAATATTCTCCTTATTGGAGCCATTTCATTTTCAGATATTGTCATAGCTAGAGAGAGGAACCCACAAAATTGTACTGCTACCATTTCTAGGATCGAGAATCTTACTGTGTGTTTAAGGATTTATTTTAAACTGTCGACCATGGAGCTCACCCCATTTCTAAGAAGAGCCTGCATAAGGCACCAGCGTGTCCACCATCCCTCTCCTATTGTTCTTATTTATTCGTACCCATTTATTATGTATATACTTATAACTGTTTATACTTATGTTTATATGTTATGTTCATACTTATACTTGTTTTCTCACACATGCTTGACAAACAAACAAACAAAGAAAGAAATATTCACAGCTTTGGATCTCATGAAATAGATCTGTTATCTTTGCAATGGCAACAGCATGGAATAATCTCATTTATGAACATTTATGAAAAGAAGCTTTCCAACAAAATCCCATGACTTCATTTCTCTCTCTTTCTCTCCCTCTCCCTCCCTCCCTCTCTTCCCTTCTTCTGGCCTGAGAGAGTCAGAGAGAAAGTGGCTAGCTATTATAATTTAAGGAATAGAAAAAAGTAGAGTAGAGTGGAATGGGGTGGAGTGGAGTGGAGTAGAATACACCAGACTAGACTAGACTAGACTGGAATGGAATGGAATGGAAATAGAATAGAATAGAATAGAATAGAATAGAATAGCTCTCAACCTTCCCTGGAACCTCCAGAAGATTAGGTTGGGGGACCCTAGGCAGGAAACCCTACACCACTTCAGACACCAATAGTTATCCAATCTCTTCTTAAAAACTTCCAGTGTTGGAGCATTCACAACTTCTGGAGGCCAGTTGTTCCACTGGTTAATTGTTCTCACTGTGAGGAAATTTTCTCTTGAGTTCTAAGGTTGCTTCTCTTCTTGATAAGTTTCCACCCATTGCTTCTTGTCCTGCCCTCAGGTGCTTTGGAGAATAGCTTGGCCCCCTCTTCTTTGGGGCAGCCCCTGAGATACTGGAAGACTGCTATCAGGTCCCCCCTAGTCCTTCCTCATGAAGTTGTCACTCTCTGCTTTTATTGTGGTTGCATTTTATGGACAGAGAAGAACCTGGTCTGGTTTCTCATAACTGTTGGAGTCCTGCACTGTAGAAGGTAGCTGTCTGGCGGTGGGTACTTGCTCCAGAGAACAGCATGGCTCGTATTAGCAAGTTGTTCTTTTGAATTTCAAAGCAACAGGAAATCTGTTCAGAGAGTCAGATTTAATCTGGGTTGGAGCAGAGCCAGGGAACACTTTAGGACATTGTCGAAAGGTGGACCTTGCTGTCTAGTCTACTTGAAGAATGACACCATTTGCCCCCCACCCCATACAAATACAACCCAAAGACGAAAAAGGAGGAGGAACCTCTGAGCTGTCCTACATAGATGTCAGATATGACAGAGATTAATGTCTCAAACGTCCTTAGATTGGTTCCCATCTTGCTTTTGATGTGGTTTTCAGAAGGTATTTTAAACCAGGTTGTTTGAAGTAAAGGGCACAGCCAAATGCTAAACGCCTCCGTGATTGAGGGATCAGAGTAACAGAGTTGGAAGGGAACTTGGAGGTCATCTAGTCCAACTGCCTGCTCAAGCAGGAGACCTTATATCATTTCAGACAAATCATCCCAAATCTCCATTATTGGAGCACCCAAACTTCTGGAGGGAAGTCCTTCCACTGATTAATTGTTTTAACTGTCAGGAAATTTCTCCTTAATCATAAGAAGTGATTTTGCAAAATCACCATTTCTGAGAAGCATGCTCTCCTCCTCGGTCCATTAACGAGGGCCAAGTATTTTTAAAGTTTAGACATTAGTTTTATGTTATTCATTTTTTACGTATTTAAGACCCATGATTCCATGGAACCCATAATATTCAATTCAAGGGGAATTTTTTTTTTATTCAGGAACAGCTCTGTGATTTATTAAGAAGTATGGGGAATTTCAGTCTATCCTGTGACATGGGTAGGATAAGATCTAGCTAAGAGACAGGTTCTCTTTTTCTCTGAGCTCTTTTAAAGCACTTCTTTAGATCCATTTTTATTTTTTATTATTGGGAATGACTCATTGTGACAAGGAAATGATTTAAAAAAAAAAATATTCACCAGGCAGTGAGCTATTAGGTTTGGTTCTAGTTATCTTCCAGAACATGTAAGAACTTATTTTAAAAAGTTATAGAATGACTTTGAGGAGGTGAGTGTTATTCAGAATTTATATAAGACAGGAACTGTTGGAACGATATTCCTTCTTTTACAAAAACTCTCTGTTCAAACATGGCACCAAAAGTGTACAGATTTTTTTTTTAATCATCTGGAAATATTTAAGATTTTGTGCACTGTAAGAGAGCATAATACCATGCTTGTACTGATAAACCTTAATGAAAAGAGAACTCATTCATGTAAAATTCCAATATACTTTTACCCTGCCATGCCACAAATTGATATTAACTTCCTAAGCTAACATAAGTTCATACTTAGGGACTTTTGCAATATTCTAAACTCAGTTCATTGAATGTGAGGGAAGAATACATAGTCTTACAATGTTTTCCAAATTATTACTTTGTTATCATTATTAATCTGCTATCACATTCAGTGCATGCACAATCTTTACATTAATTAATTCCAATAGATTAAAAAATATACCAAAGACTCCAGCCTTGAAGCCAATTGATTAAAAGAAATTATTTCTTACTCCAAATAAAAAACACCTAATCATACATACAGTATATTCTATAGTGTATTTTAGCCTCTTCATCATTTACTGGTAAATGCAATTACTGTTTATTATTACATACAAATATAATAATACTGTTTGTTGATTGATTTCATTTTATATAGTATATTTCACTCTAATTATACACTTCTAAGTTTTTCAGCATTTACCTTTTTTAAAAAAAATCTTGGGCCATGAACCTTATTCTACTTAATTTCTCTGTAGATAGAATAGAAACCAAAATGTTTGTGTCTTCTTAAATTTCATCACTACTTCACTCATTTTTTTCTCCATGTTATTTTTATGTTTTTAGTTATTCTTTGCTTCACATTTTACAACACCACAGTCTACACTGTTTGATGAAACTCAAATTTTTGTAGTTAATGTCGTAAGACTATATATTCTTCCCTTAAAACCTGTGTCTATATTTTGAAGAGTCCCTTAAGTTTTTAGAAGAAACAAAAGACTTAATGAAATCTCCTCTTCAGCTCTCTCTAAATTGTCTTTGAGGATAAAATGTTTCTTTTCCAGATAAAGCTCTATGACAGCCACCTAAAATTATGGAGAGTTTGTAAACTGAAGAACATAGCTTTGATACTCTATGAAAAGAAGGAACGGAATATTTCTGAAACACAGTTTATCATTCTTTAACAAATTCTCATTCTGTCTTATTTCATCTGATTTTTGCAGTATGCGGTTACTTGACTTTAAAAATGTTCTGTTCTCTCTCTCTCTCTCACCTGTCTATCTATCTATCTATCTATCTATCTATCTATCTATCTATCTATCTTTTAGTTCAGTTTAAAAAGTTATATATATTTTCACTACTTAGGGGCAATTTTCTCTGATCCATGCAGTTCTTCATGTCAGTTTGCACACAGACTGGGGAAGTGCAAATCTACACGAGTAAAACTTAAAATTCCTGTACTCCCCTCCTGAATTAACTGAAATAAAGATATTTATGGTCCAGAGGAAAAGAAACTGGTCAGGAACTATTTGAATTCGGGGAAAAAAAACCTGGGAGTTGAAAATGGAATGGTATGCTTAGAAAGATCTATTGTAAAATCCAAAGGGGAGTTGGGTTTTTAGGTTGGCTGGGTTCGAAGAATAGGAGCCGAGCTCTGGCTAGGCTACTGTGTGCAAATGTGAGGACTGTTGGAGGCTACACTGGAAACACAAATGTTTGTGTTGGGTGGTAGGAAAAATTGCGATTGATCTCAGTCCAATATTACCCAGAGATCTCATCCACTTTCTCTGGCTCTCTGGGGTGAAAATGAAGGCGTACCACTCTTTCTTTCTCTCTCCCTCTCTCTCTCCTTGGACAAAGTGACTGCTGCTTTTATAAAACTAAACACCATGTTTAATATTAGTTTTCTTCCCAAATTTCTGTTTGCCTTGGATTTATGTTTTGTTTTGCTATCAAGTGCCCAGCTTTCAACATTCGGATTTTTGTGTTTATCTTCTGAAATGTTTGCAATATCCATAGATCTTACGATCCATTTCGTTTTCTTCTTTCTTGCATGGTTGTAGACTTTTATCAGGTTTAAATCCTCAGTTACTTACGATCTTCACAGTATAAATTCAAGTGTTTTTTTTTTTTCTGAGCAATTTGTATTTCTGGTGTAATAGTATAAGGATTATACTATACTATATAAGAATTCTATATCTCCCCTAAGCGTTAGTTATGTTTATAAAAGGGGCTCTAAACAAGTCATTCATTAAGTCACTCTAAAGTTAAGTAAAGTTAGTTAATTTAAGCTATTTCTTTAAATTCAACTAAGTGTTAAGTTAGTTATTTAACTTTTCTAACTTTGCAATAGAAATCAAAATAGCATGAAATATCAAATTGGACACAGAGTTTTTCCAAACATTCTTCCTCGGTTAAAGTTATTTAATAAAGTTAGGGTTGGGGGCCATTCTATCTATCTAAACAAGAATTTATGTTCCTGAGAAATAAAGCATGGGTAGAAATGTTGAGTCTCTATTATTATAGAAATGACTAACAAGCTATGCTTGAGCCAATAATATTTGGTTCTAAGGCTAACATGAAACATTCATCTTAGTTAATTGACTGGTTTGCTGGAGAAAATGTTCTGAGACCAAATTCCATCTAGAAATGAGTTATTTTCTTAGCTTCGATATTTTCATAATTTGTGGATGCTGATATTTATTGATCTTTCATAATCTTGTCCTTATTTTTCCAAACTTTAAGAAATGATTTCATACCTGGGAAGAGCCAAAAGCAACATTCTCTACCCTGTTTACTGATTCTGCAGGAGTTACTAATCTGTACAATATGTTTTCTTTAAAGCAAACCCTTCTCTTTATTTATATATATTTAGTGATGGAATTTTGAAGTTATTGTTCATAGAAATCTGAGCAAAAAAAATTAAAGACCCAAAACATAGGGACCTCACTCTTTCATAGACAAATTCCATGCATTTAGGATGAAAACTTGATACAGTGACTATGCAGTAACCCTATTTCCACAATGTTCAGCATTTTAAAGAGTGCTTTGATATCAAAGGATGTGGAAAAAAAGAGAAGAAAAATGCTCTCACCAGTTACTTAAGATCAACTCCTTGCAATAATGGGCTTTTAAATACAACTAATGGAATTAATACATGTTATAGCTTTTTAGAGTTAGTATTGATTCAATATTACAGGTATTAATGGTTCATAGGAGTGTTGGAACCCTTCACTTTCGGTTTCTTGTTTTTGAAAAGTTTCATTTTCTGAAAGATTTTTTTTTTAATTTTTTAAAGGAACTAACTGCTTTGGCTAGACTAAAAAGAAGAATTTCTATAGGAAGATTTAGGATTTTCTTGGATTGTCATGGACATAAAAGAGTTCTTAGTTAACTTTGGAAAAGTCTATCAGCTGACCTAGCTCTGGTTGAGCTAACATTCATATCCCACTTTGTTCACTGATTGGTTTTTTTAATGGGCTTATTTAAAAAAAAAAAAAAACTTTAATTTGTAAAACTGATTTTTTTTTTGCCTGGAAGCATACATACATTTCTCTGCTTTTGTTTCCAATTTTGCCAACTGTACACCAATTTTGCAAATATCTTCTAGAAAAGAAGAATTCATTCATTCATATAGATATATTTTGTAATGATTTTCCCCTAGCATGTACTTTTTTGGGGTGGACAAACTTCCCATATCTAGAGAAGTATAAATATTGGCTACAGTTGTAAAAATAGGAAAATTGTTAAAATTACATTCAGACTAAAAAAAAATTCCCCTCTCCTTGGAATATGCACATATTTACTTATTTAAATATTTCTAAGTATATATGGATGGATTTCATGACAGAGTGCAGTTAGTGAAACCAATCAATGTAAAAACAAAACAATTTACTATTATTTGAAATTCATCAAAACGCCATCGATTTAGAGAAGCGTTGATCAAATAACAAAATAAAATGACTCGACAATTATGTTACTATTCATAAAACACAGTATTTTGTTTTAAAAATAAAAAAACACCTTTTATTTATTTATTTTTTTAAAAATCATTTTCTCTTCTTTAAATATATATGCCTTCATGTGGAAACAGATATAGACATATTGCCAATTTTGTCTCTTTTCTTCTTTCCTCATCCACATGGGATCCCCCACATAAATTCCACATCTGACCCTCACTCATAAAGATTGCTTGCTTCAATCTCTAAGCGTCTACTCATAAACTTAAGTGTCACTTATAGCTTAGCAAGGAGTACCGTATTTCAAGAGTTTTCACAAAAAAATACCACAAAATGAAGACTGGGTTAAGAATACGGAAGATTAATTTTATCTTGAGCTTCATTAAGGAATGATATGAAGTGATCTAGCTTTAACAAGGGACCATCTTCCAGAAGATTTCCATTTTGTTCTTTCTGCAGTTAGAAAAGTGAAATTGGAAATAGAAATCAACATGCTAGTCTCAGTTCAAACCTCTTCAGAATAAGGGACTTCTGGCTGGAGTTATTTTCCACAAGCACCAGTTAAAGGCCAGAAAATAAATTATTTTGCATTGATTAATAATTTGGGACTATCCTTCAGCTTTGAAAAAAGGCCACAGAAATTGGTTTAAACCTAACTAATAATGATATAATTACCATCATTTCATTAATTGCTATGCCTTTTCTTCTGGAAATAACTGATCACGGTGAAAAACCTACTTTGTTTAAATTTGAGGTGTTTGGTAAATACAGAGCATCACCGAAAGGCTGTTTTTTAAAATTATTTATACAAATGTTACAGATTTGGTGCCATTAATTTGCAAAAGGACAAAACAAAGTACACAGAAAGATTAACAGTAAAATTACAGTAAATTACGGTAAAAAAACCCAGTAAATTATAATCAGTCATATTGGTAGGAATGTAATGCAATGGTAATTATTATTTTATTTGTGAGAAGAAAGCAAATTGTTCTTTCTAATGCCTCTTATATAGAAACATATTATTTTAAAAAAAACATGATTTGGATTTTTTTTGCTTGCCAAGTTCCATGGAATTTCATAGTCTGACTTGCGTTTTCAATATTTAAATAATGTTTGACAGAAGATTAAGAAGAAGATTAACCTTATATAATTTCCATCTTTTTTCTCTCTCAAAAGGATTTGATCCTAAGAGTATTTGAATATCATTGTCTTTTAAAGAATATTTTTCCACAAGTAACATTGCTGACTTCCTTTCCTGAAATGTTGGACAAAGAGATATGACTGTGCAATCGTTACAGATTTATCAAATCTGTTTTCATCTCTCTCTTTTTTCCCCAGCATTGGTTCATTTCATTATATACTTTTTATAGAAACATTACTAAATGAAGAGATGCGGTGAATTTCAAAGTCAAAAGCAGACATGTTCTGAACCTCTAATGTGACATTCACTTCTTCCTTTGCAATGCTCCTTTATTCACCATCGCAATTTATTCAAAGCCAACTAAATTCATTCAGTAAGCCCATCTCTAATTGTGGCAATATTATTAATAGTCTATCTTGGAAAACAAGAAATCTTTTCGGTTTCATTCTATTTATCTTGTTATGCAGCACAGACCAGGTATAACTTCAAAGAAACTGGGTTACCTCATTCTCCCCTCTAAATAATGACTTCAGTTTTGTTCATGTTCAACATCAAAATGTCCATTTGGTTCTTTTTGACATTATCTTGGCCGACAGAAGAATTCCTAACTCCTTCATCTGAGGTCATTGGTGCTATAAAATCTTGTATTTATAACAGCTCAATAGTGCTCTATGAGTTTAAAATGTTGTGTCACTTTGCTATAAAGAAAATTTAAGCATTTTGTTTCCATAAGATTTCAATAATATTTATACCCAAGAATTACTAAAGGAATTTAGCCATATGTCATATTTATTTTTAATGCCCTCAGACTTTATTTATATGAACAGAATGAGCCACTCCCTAATGACTGAAACAGAATGCCAACTTTTTAATAAAAAAAAACATTTAAAGAAATTGCTTTTATCTTTATAATTGATTGGTGAAATAGTGAGAAACATTCCTATCCAAAATTAATCGTGACAGACTTGAGAGCTGCTTACTCAAACAACTTTGCTTATTGTTTAGATTTATATATATATATATATATATCCCACGTCACTGTAGTTGTGCTTTTAAAGTTGTAGCAACGTTTCGGCAGAATCTCATCTGCCATCATCAGGCTTCTGTATTGAGTTTGTCTGTGAGAACATATATATATGTATGTGTGTGTGTGTGTGTATATATATATATATATATTGTGTGTGTGTGTGTGTGTTCCCCACATTGCTTCATTTGTCCCCTAATTTAGAGAAGTGACAGCATTTTCAGGGAACTTAATGTTTCCTTCCAACAACTGCTGTAAAATTCCCTAAGCATGATGAATTCTGATACTTGTTTGGATCAAATATATCCACTCCATCTAAGGAAAATTATTCAAACGATTGTTGACATTTAATAAATTCTACAAATGTTTTATTGGCTATTCTTGATAAAATTCAAAATTAATGTACCATCATTTCTATTGCAAAGCATTTAATAGCAGATGAACCTCGTCAGACATATATGTTGATAGTCATTCCAAATTAATTTATACAATATAAAGGTAAATATGGTCTATATCACTAATAGTATAATGCCTAATATATCCTCATTTCATTTTTTTTAAGTTTAAAGTGAATACATTATTAATTTGATTCAGTAATTATAGATTATTGCTATAATTAATATAGTCACAGTTATTTTTATTAGCCAGAAAATTATATGCATATCCTTCAACTGAATATGCCTACGTTTCAACATTATAATGGGGAATAGATAAAGAATATTTAGTATCTAAAAAATATCTAAAAAGATAGTCATCCGTGATATTAATTTAATTATTAGTTTAGCAAATGATCTTAATTCAATTTTAAAAAGATGTGATAACCATAGCATAACTATAAATATTTAGGATTGTCCACCAAAGTGAAGGAAGTAAGATATTAGACTTACTTTGAGTATGAATTATTTATTAATAGCAAATAACACTGAGAAACTTTATTTTAAAATGCATACTACTTTAACAAATACCTGATCTTGTAGTAATACATACAAGAGGTATGCTTTATTAATAGATGTTTATGAACAATTAGCTGGATCCTTCCTTCCTTCCTTCCTTCCTTCCTTCCTTCCTTCCTTCCTTCCTTCCTTCCTTCCTTCCTTCGTTGGTTTACACTGCAATTTCACAAAACAATAAGACTTATAACAGGTCAGATAGACACTCCACAAATCCTCTTAGTTAAGTTCATCTAGTTCTAGATGAACATCTACTTCTCTAGATGTTATCTTCTTCAGCTTATGATTCACATGTGAATAGACAGCTACCAGAATTCAAAGGAAATGCTTTGTTTGTTGTGCAAGATGTCCCCCCCAAAATAGGCCAATCCATTTCCTTATCCCCTGATCAGATTAATTTGGTAGAAGCTGCAGAAATCTACTTTGTTTTGTTGGTAGTTGTTGTGGAGGCAATACCAGAGAGAAAAACCACTTGGTTTTTCTATCTTGAGGCTTTAATTGAGAGAGACATAGAATTATATGGTTGAAGGGATCTTAGAGGTCTGAGAGAGAAAGAGAAAGAAAGAAAGAAAGAAAGAAAGAAAGAAAGAAAGAAAGAAAGAAAGA
>BHFT01023752.1:0-15435 GCA_004320025.1 Laticauda laticaudata | reverse complement strand
CTTTCTGCAATCTGCTACCTGAGTCTGCGCCGAAAAATAGAAGCATCCATCCTAAGGAAAGTTCAGGTCTGCTTTTACCTTAAGCTAGAAAGCAGGAAATCCAACCATTTCCTGCTTTCTAGCTAATCTAAATCTCCCGGCACAGCAGAACAGCTGATGGTTGGGGAGGGCGGAGGAGGAAAAAGAGGAACTTACCAAAAATTAGGCAAAGGCACAAGGCAGGCAAATTGGATGGCATGCATGCCAGGTCAGGACTGACTGGGTGGGGAGGAGAGGGGTGGGGCCAGCCAGTGGCACGATTTGCCGGTTCTCTGTAACAACCGGTTCAATAGAACCGGTCTGAATCGGTAGAATCCCACCTCTGCATCCATCCCCATGGGACGAGGCAGCATCGAAGGCTCCCAAGGCGCTCCCTAGCTATTCACAACAACCCTGTGAGGGAGAGAATCCCCTTGGCCTGTATGCAATGTCAGCCATTGCAAGAGGCGAAACCAGCACTGACCCTTTTGCGATGGCATTTTGGCACTTTCCCAGACGGGCTCCGTAGATTGCTAACAATCCAGGCCTGCTACATTCGCACTCGGGGGCCTTGTGGCTTCGGTTACAGGGCTGAACGTGTGAAACTACCCCCTGAAACCATGCTAAAAACAAACCATGATAGAACCTCTAAGAGGATCAACTGTACCACCTTTTGAGAAGGACGCAGGGAAAGGGATGAAGGAGAGTATTAAAGGATGGATATTCAGGGGAGGAGAAATTAAGGCTAGGAGAAGGAATGGAAGGAGTCAAGCTGGGTGGTATTTAATCTTTTGGAAAAGATGATGGAAGAGGAGATGAAAGGACCTGATCAACAGCTGAAGGACATCAACAAGAAGAAGGATGAGTCACGTCTTTGTCTTCTCTGGCTCCAGAGTTCAAGATGAGGGTTAACGGATTGGATTAAGATAATGTTTCTCAATCGGATTCGATTTTTGATTCTGGGCAAGCAAGATGGTTTTGGGGTCCCTTTTCTGGAGGGATTTGAAGGTACCCGAAGGGCTCAACCAAAACCAAGCTAACTTTTTGGGTCTTCTGCCTGCCTGCTTGCTTCCAAAAACTCTTGTTGACTTCGCTTCTCTCTTGTGGACAAAAAATTTTCTTTGGGCTTCAGGGGGAAAGGGTATCTGTGGGGTGGTGGAAGATGGGCCATTTTGCCCCATCTTTCCTAGTGAAACTTGACCCATTGCTTGGGGCAAGAATGTGGAGCTGGAGAAATGTCTCTTCAACCTCTGTTGACCTCCTTCAGCTGTTGACCAAGTCCTTCCATCAATTTGTGTAAATGTACCCAGCCATACCCCTTCCATTTATTTTATTTATTTGATTTGTCAATCACTTACAAGATAATAGGTATAAGTATAAGCATGAGTAAGAATACAGGAAATAGGGACGAATAAATGGGGACAATAGGATAGGACGGTAGGCACGATGGTGCGCTTATGCATGCCCCTATAGGCCTTTAGACTAGGTATTCCTTTCCTTCCTATCCTTCCTCCTTCTTTCCCTTCACCTGCTTCTCCTTCTTCCCCTTCGCTTCCTTTCCATATTTTTATTTATTTTTATGTTTATTTGATTGTCCAAATTGCCTTACAAAGATAATAGGTATAAGTATAAGCATGAGTAAGGAATACAGGAAATAGGGAAGAAATAATGGGGACAATAGGACAAGGGACGGTAGGCAGGATGGTGCGCTTATGCACCCCCATTACAGGCCTCTTAGGAATGGGGTGAAGGTCAATAGTGGCCAGTTTTGAGGTTAAGGGGTTTAGAGGATGGAACAACAGAGTCAGGTATGCATTAGGCATGGAGCCACTCTGTTGGCTATGGAAAGTCGTACTTTCTGGCAATTGACTTTGGAGCGGTTAACATTGAGTTTTGTATCTGTTGTGTCTCTTGTATTGTTGAGGTGAAGCTGAAGTTAGACACTTTGATTGGTAGGACGTTGTAAGCAGGTAATTTGCTTGTACTACACTTTAAGTCCAACCGTAGGCAGCATAGTTTCAAGTTGTCCAAGCCAAAATCTCAAAGCCTGGTGTGTCGGGTATTGTGTTGCGAGCAGAGGAGTGTAGTAACTCTTCTCGTGAAATACTTCTGGACTCAATTGCATTAATGTCCGATATGCATTGCGGATTCCAGACAGATGAGCTGTATTCGAGTATTGTTCTGGCAAAAGTTTTGTATGCCCTAGTTAGCAATTCGATATTTCTCCTAGCCTTAATTTCTCATCCCCCTGAACATCCTTGATACTCTCCTTCATCCCTTTCTCTGCGGTCCCTCTCAAAGGTTGGCTCTCGAGATGAAGATGAACCAAATGGAACAATGAATGAGGGCATTTCTCTGTTCAGTCGTGTCCGATGCTTGGTAGTTCTATGGGCCAAGTCGCTCCGCATCTTCTGAACTTGCACTTTGAGTAAATTGTCTCCCCTGGTTTGGAGGCAGGATGGAAAATCCCCCCTCCCCCAAAAAAATCCAAAGCTGGAGAGGATCAAATTGTTCCTTTTTTTATTCAAAAGTTAGCAGGCTCACCGTCCCTTCAACAAATAATACAATACAAAAACAGACAATAGATACAAACTCAAGGTTAATCGCACCAAACTTGATTGCAGGAAATACGACTTCAGCACCAGAGGGGTCAATGTCTAGAATCCTCTACCTGACTCTGGTTTCTTCCCCAAACCCCAAAAAGTTTAACCGTAGACTGTCTACTACTGACCTCACCCCTTTCCTAAGAGGTCTGTAGGAGGTGAGCATAAGCGCACCAACGTGCCTAACCGTCCCTGTCCTATTGTTCCTTTTATTTTTCTTATATGTACCCATTTCATGTTTTCATAACAATGTTTATACTTATACCTATTACCTTATAATTGCTTGACAAATAAATAAAAAGAGAAGGACTTCCTTAGAACATTCTGCAAAGTTGGTTTGAGTGTGCACGCACGGCCGTGTAACAGACTCCAGGCAGGAATGAGAAATCGGTTTGCAACTGATAAGGAAATGAAGTAACAGCGAGGAGAAATGGTGTTCGTTTCAGCAGAATCTCATCTGCCATCATCAGGCTTCTGTATGAGATTCTGCTGAAACGTTGCTACAACTTTAACAGCACTACAATGACGTGGGATAATACCCGAAGGAAGCTAAACAGCACAAATGTAAGTACCCGCGAGAGCTTAAAAAAACAAATATATGTATATAGATATGAATAATGGAAGATGAGAAAAACCGATGCTACAATGAATTGCAAAAATTGTAAATGTGATGTGTTTTTTTTTAATTTGTAAAANAAAAAAAAAAAAAAAGATAAATAAGCAGGCCTAAGAAAGTAGAGCAGAAGAGAGTAACAAAGTTGGAAGGCACCTTGGGGGTCTTCTAGTCCATCCCTCTGCTCAAGGAGGAAAACCTGATATCATTTCAGACAAATGGCTGCGCAATTTCTTTGAAACCACCAGTGTTGGATCACTTCTGGTGGCCAGTTGTTCTCAGCACAGCTGAGAGAGCAGCTGAAGCAGACTCGGGCGACTTAGGAACAAGGCTGGGGAGTGACTGCTCCTCCCATCAGGGATAAAAGCCAGCCCTTGTGGATGTGCTCTTTCCAGGAAGCAAGGAAGTTCATGAGATTCTGATTCCTCATCGCAGTCTGTGGACTCTGGTTTGTCTTTGCTGGAACTTCGGTCAGTTTATCTGCTGATTAAGTGAACGTCTGTTTCTTGGCAGCCGTTTGCAACATTTCGACGCCTACTGAGCTGCTTTCCTTGGGTTTTTGTGTGCTGGGTGAATGCAGCGCTCATCTGAGTTGGCCTCTTAATGCCTCCAGCAATTGGGACTAATCCTACCCACCTTGCCTGGTCATCGGTCCAGCTGGAAACAGAAGTTCAAAACTCCTGTCCGTGCAGCAATGTGATAGACTCTTCTTGTCAAGGAGCATATGTAAATATAAGGTTGGAAGCCCACCAGACCGTTGGAGGAGCAGGAGGAGGAAGAAGAAGAAGGAGAAGGAAGAAGAAGAAGAGGAGGAGGAGGAGGAAGAGGAAAAGGAGAAGGCATTGGAAGAAGATCTGAAGGACACGGGAGAAAATGTGCTGAAGCTGCTACACATAAAGACTTACGCAATGCTGGGGAGGCCTACAAGAAAGATTAAATGAAGAACAGGAAAGAGAAATGCATGGTGAGGCAAAATATGCCCAATAGAAGAGAAAATTTGTGGCTCAGGGTGGAACTGTGGGGTCCTTGGAGCTCTCTGAACTGGGGGGTTTTCTTGCGGACGTTTCATGACCCAGCTAGGTAATGTCATTCGGGATAGAATGGCGGAGGGTTTGCAGACAGGAGGAGGACTGAGGGGTCCTTAATGCCCTCTGAGCTTGGTGGTTTTCTTGAAGATGTTTCATGACCCAGCTAGGGAACCTCATCAGTGTTAGAAGGGAGGGAGGTTTGCCCTCTGTTTATATACAGTAGCTAGTCCTCCTGGTTTTGATGGGGCTGTGGTTTTCCCCATGGTAATTCCTTGATTGGGGTATTGTTTTCTGCTTGATTGTTTGTCTGGTGTTAATCCCTGCTTATCTGGTTGTTGGTTAATGAATCCTCTAGATACCCTCTATTTATTTAATGGCTGGCAAGGCAAGCCACTGTACAGAACAAGAGAGGAAATACCCCCTCCCTTCTAGCACTGATGATGTTTCCTAGTTGGGTCATGAAACATCTGCAATCAAACAACCCAGCTCAGAGACCAGCCAAGGACACCACATTCCTCTTCCTCCTCCTCTGTGCAAATCCTGGTTCCCTGTAGTACTGAGGATGTTCCCTAGTTGGGTCATGAAACGTCTGCAAGGAAACCACCAAACTCAAAGGGTACCAGGGACCCCCTCAAGGCAAATATTCTACAATCAATACATTAAATGAAAAGAGCAAGGAGAAGACCACAAGACTCGACAACATCAAACCCCCCCCCCCGGAAGCTCACCCTGCTAATGTTTATTTTAATGTTGTTGTGTTATTTATTTATTATTTTAAAATAATCTTTATTTTCATGGTCCACGGATGTGCACTGAAAAGGCTGTTTGGTTTCGTTTGCACGAAGGTGTGCTAAGGACACATAGTCAACTGACTCAACCCCCCACATTTCACATCCTTTTCGGCCATTGCACAAGATGCGACGATTATTCCCTCCAGGCAGCGAGGCAGCGCAATGAGCTGGGAGATGCGCTGACGCACTTGCTCCCAGCTCTGGGGAAAAAAAAGTGGGACAGTCAGTTGGAACTCTGCTGGCCCCCCCCCCCCCCATCCTGCCCTCCAAGGATAATTTCCAGGTGGGCCTCGATGGACCTCCAGAAATTGGTGCTTTGCAAAATTATTGAAGACCCCCCCCCCCCCCAAGGAAACCAGGCGTTTGTGCATTTCTGCCCAGCTGGTGATTTTGTCCATTGTGAATTATATTTTTTTCCCACCCTCGCCGACCGTCCTCTGTTCTTTTTCCTCTTCCTCCTCGGGCAGCTGCCTCTAAGTGCCCCCTTCTCTCTCTCTTTCTCCTCTCTCTCTCCCTCCCCCCCCCCAACCTTTCTGTCCTGAGAGATTGGACTGGAGCAGTTGGCCAGGCTTGGTCACAATAATAAGTGACCTCACTTTTTGGGAACAATTAAAATGGAGGGAGCGAGCGGATGGAGGTCGATGGCGGAGAAGAGGAGGGGGGGAGCATTTTTTTTTTTTTGCCACAGCTCAAAATTTCCCTGGGGGGGAGGGCCGGCAGCGGGAGGCGGCCTTCTCAAGGTCAGGGCTCCCAGAGGAGAACTTCGTCACCCAGTGGGCATCTGCGAGGACCATGCGCGCGTGGAAATGGGTTGTGTGCAATTGCTCCTCCGGGGTGTGTGTCTTTTTTTCTGCACTGTGCCACGTTTTCTCTTATCTTACAGGATATCTTCCTGTACAGGTACCCTGTTTTTCCCAAAATACGACCTACCCCGAAAATAAGTCCTAGCTGGATTTTTTTACACGTTCATCCAAAATAAGCCCTAATTAAGACTCCACCCACCCCAGAGTGGTTGGGTAAAAATTAAGCTAGGGGGATGGGGGTGTGTGGAGCTGCCCTACTACTTACCTTTGGACAGGTGCAGCCAGGTCTTGCACCCCCTGACAGCTGCCTTGATGGCCCATTTCTTCTGCAGCCGACAAGGCTGGCAAGGCTTTCCCGAAGGCCTCTGGAGCTTGCTAAGTGAGGTTTTGCCCCACTTTACGAACTTCCTGGCCCCGGTTGTTAAGTGAAACACTCCCATCGTTAAGTCACTCACATGGCCGTTAAGCGAATCGGGCTTCCCCATGGATTGGGCTTGCTGGAAGTGCGCCAAAAGGGATTGCATCACACACACACACACACATACCACACCCAGGGACATTGCAACAGTTGGTTGCCAAGAGTCATAATTTTGATCCTGTGACGGTCGTAAGTGTGAAAAAAAATCATCCTAAGCCACATTGTTCAGCCCCATTGGGATTTCAAATGGTTCCTGTTGTAAGTAGAGGACTGTAATGCCCCTGGTGGAGTCTGATTCTGAGGAAGAGGAGGAGCAGCCGACAGGGAGTGGAAGTGTGGCTCCGGAGGTTGTGGAGGAGGCTGGGGAAGGGCAGAGGCCGGCTGGGCAGTCNCGGGCATGCGTATGGGTGAATGCTGGAAACAAAGCTTGGAAATATCTCTACTTTACGGTTCCTCTCTGAATTTGGCATCCTTCCCAGTGTGTGTAATCTGTTATCTACGGTCATCCTCCAGCCCTTATCTTGCCTGGTTTGGGTTGCTTTTTTCCTCCTTCTTGTAACTGTTTGTGTGGGAGTTTTTTGTCTTCCCTCAAGGATATTTGGAGCTTGGAAGCAAAGTGAAGGAATAAAAGGGGCTTCGCCTGTTTTCTGTGACTGTGTTTGCTTTGTATCCTACACCCTGGGTCATCAGCTTTCCGTTGGCGTTGCCAATTTTCACCTGACATCATTTGATGTTTTCTTCTTGTGCTGCTCATTTGGATCGGGTTTCATTTGAAAGAGCCTGTCTGGCCAACGGCAAAGAGGAGGCTGCAGACGAAGTTTCTCTCCACCAGAGATCAAGCTTAGGGGTTGCATTTATTCCCAGCCACCCCCAACAACCTTCTGAGCCTCATGCCCGCCCCCCTCCGGCTTTCTATTCTCCTTCATCTTTCCTCCTCCTCTTCCTCCTCATCTCCACCAACTCCACCCCCTTCTAACTCTGATGATGTTACCTGGATGAGTCGTGAAACGTCTGCAAGAAAATCGCCAACCTCAAAGAGCACCAAGAACCCCGCAGTCTTCCTCCTCCTCCTCCTCTTTCCAACACACCTCCACCTTCTCCTTTTCTTTCTTCTTTTTCTTCTCATCATCTTCCTCTTCCCCCATTCCTCCTCCTACCCTTCCTTCCTTCCTTCCTTCCTTCCTCCTTCCTCCCCTTTTTTCTTCTTCCTTTTTCCTTTCTTTTTTCTCTTTTCCTTTCTTTTCCTTCTTTCCTTTCTCCTTTTTTCTCTTTTCCTTTCCATTTTCCTTTACTTCTTTCCTTTCTCCTTTCTTTTTTTTCTTTTCCTTTCCTTTCTTTTCCTTTCCATTTTCCTTTCTTTCTTTCCTTTCCCCTTTCCCCTTTTTTCTCTTTTCCTTTTCCTTTTCTTTTCCTTCTTTCCTTTCCCCTTTCCCCTTTTTTCTCTTTTCCTTTTCCTTTTCTTTTCCTTCTTTCCTTTCTCTTTTCTTTTTTTCTCTTTTCCTTTTCTTTTTTTCCTTTCCCTTCTTTTCCTTTCCTTTCTCCTTTCTCCTTTTTTCTCTTTTTCTTTCCTTTCCTGTCTTTTTCTTTCCATTTTCTTTTCCTTCTTTCCTTTCTCCATTCTTTTTTTCTATTTTCCTTTCCATTTTCCTTTCTTTCCTTTCCCCTTTCCCCTTTTTTCTCTTTTCCTTTTCTTTTCCTTCTTTCCTTTCTCCTTTTTTCTTTTCCTTTCTTTTCCTTTCCCTTCTTTTCCTTTCCTTACCTTTCCTTTCTCCTTTCTCCTTTCTTTTCCTTTCCATTTTCCATTTCTCATTTATTTTCCTTTCTTTCCCTTCCTTTCCTTTCCCTTTCCTCCTCTTCCTTTTCCTCCCCCTGGAGAACAAACAGCCACGAAAACCTCTGTGGAGCTCAGGTGATGGCCGTCGCTCAACAGAAGGGGAACAAAAAGTGGGAAAATAGCCCCTTTCAAAGTCACCCAGCTGGCCCTTAAAATGAGACCCAACGCTCTGATGCCCAGGACTGGATCAGGATGTTCCCATGCAGCCAGGCGCACCTGGGAGTTGGAGCTCGGGAAGCAGAGCGAAGAGCGTGACAGGGGCTGCCAAAAATGGCCCCGATGATTTCAGGTCGCGTTAAGAGAGCCGTAACATTCAAAAGGATGAGAAATAATTGCTCCGTTTTCTTTGTCCTTGGTTAAAAAGCACAAGTTATATAACACACCTTGTCTGGACCACAAAGTCCAAGATAGTTTTACTTTACTTTACTTTACTTTACTTTACTTTACTTTACTTTACTTTACTTTACTTTACTTTACTTTACTTTACTTTAGTGTCATTGCACCTCGTACAATGAAATTAGACACCATCTTCAGTGCACAGTAGACCCTGGTGGGAGGCTTTCTGCTTATTTATTTTATTCATTGGTATCCTGCCGTTCTTATTGTTTTTACAAATAACTCAAGCAACGAACGTATCCAACACATCTTCCCCCTTCTGTTTTCCCCTCAAAAACAACCCTGCGAGGAGGGCTGGGCTGAGAGACTAGCCCAGAATCACCCAGCTGGCTTTCCTGCCTAAGGCAGGACTAGAACTCACTGTCTCCTGGTAATTGGCCCAAACTCACCCAGTTGGCTTTCATGCCTAAGGTGAAACTAGAACTCACCATCTCCAGACCAGAATCTCCCTCTGGAGCGTGAGATGGGTGGCATATACATTTAACACATAAATAAAAAAAATAAAATTCCCTGTTCTCCATGTCTCTTGGCAGATGGGTCGCGTGGACAAGAATGTCCCTCTGGTGACTGGACATACAGCCCCCGTGCTGGACATCGACTGGTGCCCCCACAACGACAACGTCATCGCCAGCGCATCCGAAGACACAACCATCATGGTAAGTGACGGTTGCTGGCGATGTCACAACCCTTCAGACCTTTCTCAGGCAGGCAGTCCTCGACTTAACGACCGCAATTTCTATTTCTAGTCGTCGTTGTCATAAGTTGAGCCATTGTGGGAATGTCCCCGGCTTTTTTTCCCATGGATGTAAGTCGCATCATAATTGTCAATGTCTGGAATCCTCTACCTGACTCTGTGCTTTCTTCCCCAAACCCCTAAAACTTTAACCTTAGACTGTCTACTATTGACCTCACCCCAAGGGTGGGATTCAAATTTTTTAACAACCGGTTCTGTGGGTGTGGCTTAGTTGGTGGGTGTGGCTTGGTGGTCGTGTGACTGGGTGGACATGGCTTGGTGGTCGTGTTATTGGCTGGGCGTGGCCAACTCAACATCACTCACATCAAGGCACGCATCTCCTTGCCTGGCCTCTCATGACTGGGGATACTGCAACAGTCGTAAGTGTGAAAAAGGTCATAAGTTCACTTTTTCGTGCCATTGTAACTTTTGAATCGGTTCCTCCACACAAGCAAAGTACCAGCAAAAGAAGGGAAGAAAACTCCAGAGGGTTCCTGAGACAGGAAGTCTAGTCCGGGGTTCGCCAACCTTTTCGACCTCAGGGACCCCCAAACTCATAATTTTACATCCCAGCGACCAATAACTGGTTCTGTGGGTGTGCTTGGTGGTCATGTGACTGGTTGGGCATGGCTTGGATGTAAATATTATAAATATTTATATAAATATTGAATTTTTTTTTATAAAGAACAACTTTTACCCCAAAATCAGGCAAAGCAAAGATTGAGTTGCTTGCAGAATCACAGATTCATTCAGAAATCTACCTGATCTGCCATTGGCTAGCTCAGTCTGTCGCACAAAATTTGCTTGCAAGCAAACTCACAAAATTAACTCACAACACACCATGTATGTAAATAGTGAATTTTTTATGGAAAAGAGCAACTTTACCCAAAATCAGGACAAGCGGGCAGATTGAGTTGCTCACAGAATCATTCAGTGATCTATCTGCCATCGGCTACCTGGGTCTGTCACATCAATGAATTTGGTGCAAAGCAAACCTTCAGTCCTAAGGGAGGTTCGGCTGTGCTTAGCTAGAAAGCAAGAAATCCAACCATTTCCTGCTTCCTAGCTAATCTAAATCTCCAGCACAGCAGAACAAATGATGGTCTGGGGGAAAAGAAAGGAAAAAATAGCAATTTAGCAGGCAAGGCAAGTGTTTGCCAAAAAAGGAGTGAATGGGACGGGGAGAGTTCCTGCGGGCCTTTGTGGCGGCGCAGCCTGGATTAATTGCTTTGGGGGAGTGCTTTGGGGGTGATATTTCTCTGCGACCCACCAAAATTTCTCATGGCCCATCGCGTTGGCAACTGCTGGTCTAGTCCTGCCAAGAATGTAATCAGGGTTAATGGAGAGGCAGTTTTCGTAAGCAAACACCAGAATGTTTCCTTCCTGCCCTTCCTTACAGGATTAGGTCAGGAATTTCTTCTAAACACGGTTCTCTGAACTGCTTAGAGTGTAACAACCGGTCTAGCGAATGGTGCAAACTGTAGAATCCCAGAATCCTGACCTCACCCCTTTCCAAGAGATCTTGTAGAGGCATGCATAAGCGCACCAATGTGCCTACCGTCCCTGTCCTATTGTTTCTTTTATTTTTCTTATATGTATCCATGTATTCATAACTATGTTTTACCTATACCTATTATCTTGTAAGCAATTGACAAATAAAATAAAATAAAAAGAATGATAATAATTCAAGTCCTGCAGTTGAAGGTTGGGTTACCTGGTTGTAAATGTGAATGCAGCTTAACGGCACAGCATCTGTTTGCCATATTTTGCCAGGGAAAAATAAAGACATAAATTATGACCCCAGGACACTTATAACCAGTCATAAATGGGAGCACCCAAATTGCAATCACGTGACTGGTGGGGTTGGGAATAGTAGTCATAAGTTCGAATGTAGCTCTCGGGACAGACTTTTTCAGCACTTATCGTAAACTGTTCTGAAGTGAAGGACAGTACGCCGAGGACTACCTGAGTTTGGCGTCTTTGGTGAAAACAGGGATTCAAACTGGAGGCAGAGAGGACCCTGCAACCCTCCAGGGATGAAGCTCCCACAACTTCCGAAGGCAACTTCTGTTCCATGGGTTGATTGTTCTCCCTGTCAGGAAATGTCTCCTTATTTCCAGGTAGAATAGAATTAGAATTAGAATAGAATTCTTTAAATAGAATAGAATAGATTTCTTTATTGGCCAAGTGTGATTGGAATTTGTCTTTGGTGCAAATGCTCTCAGTGTACATAAAAAGAAAAGATACATTCGTCAAGAGTGAAGAATCAGAAGGTGCAACACTTAATAATAGTCATAGGGTACAATAAGCAATTAAATCATACCAGAAAACAGTCCATATAAATCGTAAGGATACAAGTGACAAAGTTACGGTCATACAGTCACAAGTGGGAGGCGATGGGCGATAAGGAGTGAGGAGAAGATTAACAGTAATAGTAGTGCAGACTTTGTAAATAGTTCAACAGGGTTGAGGGAATTATTTGTTTAGCAGAGGGATGGCTTTCAGGGAAGAATTGTCTTTGTGTCTAGTTGTTCTGGTGTGCAATGCTCCATAGCGTTGTTTTGAAGGTAGACATTGAAACAATTTATGTCCAGGATGTGTGAGGGGTGTCTAGATATTTTCACAGCCCCCTTGAATCTCTCCTGGATCAGTTTCCATCCATTATTCCTTCTCTGGCCTTCGGTGTGTTGGAGAATAGCTTGACCCCCCTCCTCCTCTCTGTGGCAGCCCCTCAAATCTTGGAAGATGCTCTCCTGTCTCCCCTCAAATATTGGAAGATGCTCTCCTGTCTCCTCTGGTCCTTCTCTTCCGCAGACTAGCCAGGCCCAGTTGGAATATGGTTTGTCAGCAAGTTACATATCCATCTGATGGTGATGTTATCTATCCCACTTTTTTCTAGCTTCCCAAGAAGTAGGTTGTGGTCTACTTTGTCGAATGCCTTGCTGAAGTCTAAGTATATTATGTCCACATTATTACGCTGATGTAAGGTATTAGCAGTGGTGGGATTCATTTTTTTTTACTCCCAGTTCTGTGGGCGGCTTGGTGGGCCTGGCAGGGGAAGGATACTGCAAAATCCCCATTCCCTCCCCACCCCACTAACCTGCTTTCCAGCTCCATTCTCCTGTGCAGGGCAACCAAAGGAGACCCAGCCGATCAGCGGGGACTCAATGGGAGGCAGAGAAGAGGTGGGGTTGGTGGGGCCAGTCAGAGGTGGGATTGGCCGGTTCTCCCAACTACTCAAATTTTCCGCTGCTGGTTCTCTAGAACCATTCAGAACCGGCTGAAGACCACCTTGGGTGTTAAGAGTTTGCAGCAGAAATTCAAGTCCAGAATGCACCCAGATAACTGATTCAGCAGGTTCATTAACTTCTTTATAAACATAATGAATGAGTAAAGTTTACAATACCATTTGTAGATTCTTTAAATGTAACATAAGCAAAAAACATAAGCAGCAGCAGCTCAGAACAGAATTCTAGTTTCAGTTTCAATTCTCAGCAAAGCACACAGAGCCAAATCACACCCAGGCTGTCAGCTCCCTTGGCTGCTTACTCGCTTGCTGACTTTGTTAACCATGTCTCTGCCAGTTCATGAATATACCCTGGCATAAGGGAAAAGCTCCCCCCAGGACTGTTTTTTTCTTATGGGGTCGGTTGGGGTGATGATTTGATTGGAAAACATTTGTTCTGCACTGGGGGCCTTATTCATGAGGAGGGGTCTGCAGCAAGCAAGGACATTAAGCCAGACACAGAAAGAGCCATTTTGATGAAGGAGATGCCAATTTCTTTGAAATGTGCGCATGAGTCTTGAAGCTGTGTAATTCTCAAACTTGGAGGTTGAGAATGGGTGGACTTTTAACTCCCAAAATTCCAGTCATTCTATTCTATTCTTAATTCTTATGAAATTCTATTCCATTCCATTCCATTCTACACTGTATTATTCTCTCCGCTCCTCTTCTCTTCTCTTCTATCCCATCCTATCCCACCCTCTACTTCTATTCCCATTCCATTCCATTCTTTCCATATTCTGTTCTGTTCTAGTTTCAGTCTATTCTGTTCTATTCTACTCTACTTCTACTTATAGTTGTTCTGCTCCATTCTGTTCTATTCCATTCTGTTCCGTTCTTTCTATATTCTATCCTATCCTATCCTATCCTATCCTATCCTATCCTATTCTATTCTAATTTCTATTCCATTCCATCCCATCCCATCCCATCCCATCCATCCGATCTTATTCTTGCCAACCACCCCCTGCACTGCACCATCATCTTCCTCATTTCTTGACTAGGAAAACCAAGCATTTGCACTTGCATAAATTTTCGGGGAAAAAACCCAGCAGTTTTTCCTTTCCTTCCCCCCCTCCCTCCCCTCCCTGGGAGATTCCTGAAATTGCTGAGCCAGCCACCCTTTTCCAAGCTGAACCAGAGCCCTGGGACTTTTTCCAGGCTCCCCAGGAGCAACCCGGGCACCATACTGGCACTGCAGAAAATCAAAAGCAGTTAGTCAGCACCCAGAGGAAAGCCAAATGCCCGATATGGTGGGTGCAGAGTATCCGATCTGCTGCCCCTTACTCCGTTGGCTTTTAAAAAAAGGAACATTTTTCCTTTTCTGTGGCGGTCCATCTATCCGAGGACCGGTGGGAGGGGTGGGCCCCAAAATCAGGCTGGGAGCTGGCACCTTTTCCATGGGCATGAGGCAGCATTTTGGGCTAAAAATAACAGCCAGGACTCAGCACCTAAGAATAGAACTTTCCATGCGGGTGCCAAGAGGAGGAAAGGATGGGTATTTCAATGCACCGCACAGACAGATGCACCCTGGCGCATTTCCCCCTCTTCATTTGTGCCCCCCCCCAAGCCAGCTTTTGCAAAGAGCAAAACAATTTGGGTGTGATGGAAAAGTGTCTCTGCAGACAGCAGCATGGGGGGGTGTTCAAAGCACCCGCAGCCTGGTGCGGATTTAGCGGTGCCACCAGCGCAACTGTTGATGGATGCATGTAAAAGGGTTTGACATATGAGAATTGAACTTTGCTAAGGACATGGGGAAGGAGGTATCTCTCAGCCTTGGCAATCTTCACATGGGTGGACTTCCACTCCCAGAATCCCCCAGCCAGCCTTTAGGAGGGTTGAGTTGGTGATGATGTGAAGCCCCCAGAAACTTGTAGTATCTCCTTCACGCCACACTTCATTCTCAAAAGGCAGCCGAGTTCAATGTTTTGACACGCTGGGTGTCAAATACTCCGAATTCCCGGTAGATCTGACGGGCGCCATGTTGGAGACGTCCAAGCGATGGCCAGACTCTCTGAAATCTGAGTTCAAGTCTGTAACTGTAGCTCTCTTTCAGATGTTTCTGCCTAGCAAAGTTAGCAAGAGGGCCCATATCAAATATTTTCTTTTTAAAAAAAAAAGATTTAAATAAGGGGTTTGTTTTCCCTTGGGGCAGAAGAAAATAGGGAGTGACAGGCAAGAGTTCCAGTCTGTTTCTCAGCTCCAGGCGTGAAGAAAAGGTGTGGGGGGGAAATGAAAGCATCTGTTGATGTATTCCTATTTTTATCTGCATGTGAGGCTGAGGGCCTCATGGTGCTAAACTGGAGATGAGCTAAGCAGGATCAGATGAATTGGATGGGGGGCTACCAAGTGATCCCACAGTTGTAGCGGAAAGGAAAAACAAAGAGTAGCTACGTTCCCCATGTTGCACGGGCCGTCCTCAGAGAGGGGCACCCGGCATGCAGCTCATGTGGCACGTTAACGAAAGAAAATGGGGTGCTGTTGTGGTTTGCCGGCAGCAGGTGAGGACGGCTGAGGTCTTGGAGAGCGAGGACGCAGGTGTGGGGCCTGTGTGTGATGCAGGGATGGGGCCAGGGCCACCAGAGGGTGGAGTGCTGCCTTCGGAGGTTCTGGAGGCTGGCAGCAGTGAGGAAGAGGAGCCCGAGGAGCTTGTGCCCAGTGCGTTTGCGCACAGGGCTGCTGGAAGGAAAGAGCAGCTGCAGCAGCACGGGCAACTCCGGAGTAAGGGCTGCAAGGGTAATGGGCCCCGCCGTTAAGAGATAAAAGCCAGCTGAGAAACCGGAGTTCGTTGCAGGAAGCAAAGTTGTTTTTGCACTCGACCTTGTGGACGTTTCGAGCTCTTCTTAGTTTGTTTTGGAAAACTCTTTTGTTTGAATAGTTCTTTGGCCACTTTATCTAGTGTTCTTGGCGGCTTTGGC
>BHFT01023751.1:0-56729 GCA_004320025.1 Laticauda laticaudata | reverse complement strand
ACTGTCTACTATTGACCTCACCCCTTTCCTAAGAGGTCTGTAGGGAGCGTGCATAAGTGCACCAATGTGCCTACCATCCCTGTCCTATTGCTTCTTTTATTTTTTTTTTATATGTAGCCATTTCATGTATTCATAACTATGTATGTACTTATACCTATTATCTTGTAAACGATCGACAAATCAAAATAAATAAATAAATAAATAAAAGAAATAAATACAGATCCGGCAGCAGCAGAGATAAGGTGACATGGCCAGCTGACCTGCTGTGAGGCATATTCGGAGCTGACAGGCTCCGGGTGAACTTGGAGCCCGACTCTTATCAATTGCAGTGATTCACTAAAAAACTGTGGCAAGAAAGGTCATAAAAATGGGGCAAAACCAGACGGGGTCTTCAGCCGGTTCTAGCCAGTTCTGGAGAACCAGTAGCGGAAATGTTGAGTTATTCGGAGAACCAGCAAATACCACCTCTGAGTAGCCCCACCTCTTCTCTGCCTCCCATTGAGTCCCAGATGATCGGCTGAGTCTCCTTTGGTTGCCCTGCACAGGAGAACGGAGCTGGAAAGCAAGTTGTCAACTCAAAAATATTTCTGTTGTTTTTTAGAGTTGTCAGCAGAAAGAGAGTTGTAGGGGGGAAGTAATGCATACCCTAGATAATTGCTAGGTAGCCAAAGCTTCTGGTGCACAAGATTACTACTAGAGAGCATGATTCATGATTCTTGGCTATGGATGTATCCCATTGGAGAATATGCATCCAGGGGGTGTGGGAAGACCAGGGTCAAGGATGAGATGAATGCAGTGTCTCAGTGTCAGGCTGCATCCAGCGCATGCTGACATGTTTAGTCCTAATAAATGATTTTTTAAAAACTCTGAGATATGTGGCTAGAGACTCATGATTCAAATGGAGATGCATTGTCGGAGCCCTGACACAGGTTGGTGGGGTGGGGCAGGAATGGGATTTTGCAGTATCCTTCCCCTGCCACTCCCACCAAGCCATGCCCACCAAACCACACCATGCCCATCAAGCCATATCCACAGAACCGGTAGTAAAAAAACCTGAATCCTACCACTGGAAAACTTCTTTAACAAATGTCTCATTTAGCAATAGCAATGTTGGGCTCGACTGTGTTTGTAAGTCAAGGACTACCTGTATACAGTGGACTGGAGTTCCACCGATGATCCCTTTGGTTCTGTCTGGGAGCAAGAAAGGCCCAATCCAGAGGATCGCCGACCGAGATGTAATTCTTTTTTCTGTCCCACAGCTCAAATTTAGGAGCAAGGCGTATTGTCTCTGAAATGGAATTTCCTGTAAGCATTACACTTGTTGTAATAAAAATGAAACAGACAGGAAGCAGCTGTGCATATGGCAAAACACTTTTTTCCTTTTTTTTTTTTTTTTTATTACAACCAACTGGGCATTTTCTTCCAATATTTTTCCATCTTTCCTCCCCTCTCCCTTTCCCCGTCTTTCCAACGGCCTGAATCCTGTGCAAACAATTTTCATTTTTACCCAGCTTCCTGCCGAATGGCAGCCAAGAAAAATAGGTCCCATTCAGGGAAGTGAAGGATCAGGCCTTAAGCACGCACTGTATTGTCTGGGAATAGAATATGGGATTGGGGATTATAAACCCAGAGTTGGGGAAAGCTAAAAAAAAAATTTTTATCAGCCCAGAATAAACAAGAGTGGAAACCCAGCTCTGTTTATTCGAGTTTTTAATAATGGGTTGATAAGCTTCTAAACGTTCAAGTTTCCTGTGATTGAAAGTGGGGGAGAAGGAGGGAATGTGGTGTTCTGAAATAAACAAATGTGGTAGAAAAGATAGACCTTTTTTGTTAGGTTTAGTACAACAGCCTGCAACCTTAAATTCACTCATGAGAAGATTGGTCCTCCTTACAGGAGAAGCACTGAGTAATGGAGGAGACAAGGTTGAGGTGTTACAGAACACAAAATAACAGAATTGGAAGGGACTTCTGAGATCTACTAGTCCACCCCCTCTGCTCAAGCAAGAGACCTTGTACTATTCTGGACAAAGGGCTGTCCAGTCTTTTCTTGAAAACCTCCAGTAATAGAGCAACCACAACCTCTGGAGGCAAGGAGTTCCACTGATTAATCGTTCTCACGGCCAGGAAATTCTCCTTAGCTCTAGGTTGGATCTGTCTTTAATGATCTTCCACCTTTTGTTTTGCCCTCTGGTGTTTTGGAGAATAGTTTGACCCCCCTCTTCTTCGTGGCAGCCCCTCAAATACTGGAACACTGTGATCATGCCACCCCTAGTCCTTCTCTGTGTTACAGCAGGCATACTTAGTTCCCTCAATCATTCATCGTATGATTTAGCCTCCAGCCCTCTAATCATCCTTCCTGCTCTTCTTTGCCTTCTTTCTAGAATCTCAACATCTTTTTTTTTTTTTTTTTGTTGGTGANTTTTTTTTTTTTTTGTATGTTGGTGACCAAAACGGGATGCACTCTTCCAAATGCCATCTTATCAGCATCTTCTTCTATAGAAGAATATTGAAGGCCCTTTCTCAAGCTGAGTTAAATTCGGGAGAAGAAAGTTAGAATTAGAATAACAGAATTGGAAGGGTCCTTGGAGGTCTTCTAGACCAACCATCTGCTTAAGCAGGAAACCCTATAGCATTTCAGGTAAATGGTTACCCAATCTCTTCTTAAAAACTTCCAGTGTTGAAGTGTTGAATCCGTTGATTGATTGTTCTAACTGTGAGGAAATTTCTCCTTAGTTCTAGGTTCTCCTTCGATTCTTTATCCGGCATTCCTTTGAAGCAATATTAAGAAAATCGTAATTCTATCCAAGAAATTTTAGTGAAAGGATCCATATTTTTCCATGGGGTGAAACATTTTCCTTGGTGGCGCAGTGGTTAGAGTGCTGTACTACAGGCCACTTCTGCTGACTATCAGCTGTTCAAATCCCATAAGGTTCAAGGTTGACTCAGCCTTCCATCCATCTGAGGTGAGTAAAATGAGGACCCAGATTGTTGGCGACAATAGGCTGACTCTGTAAAACCACTTAGATAGGCCTGTAAAGCACTGTAAAGCGATATATAAGTCTAATTGCTATTTGCTTGGATTCTCAGTCATTCAAGCTTCCTTAATTAGACTACCTCTCTGTAATTTTTTACACTCCAGGATTCTGCCAGGAATATCCAGCAAACATTCAGTCTCTCTGAATCAAGATCATCAGGGCAATATGATGCCCTTCAAATCACAAAAGGTTAGGGGCATCCAAACAACTGAACAAAGGAACATTGGTTGGGAGAGCTCTCACAACAACAACATGGTAGGCTAGGCTCAATAAGCTGACAACAGGTGCCTTGTAAGCTCAACCAGCTGACAGTGGGTGCCTTCTAGGCTTTCTAGGTTGGGCTCAAGACCCTAATAGAGGGTGCATGGTATATACTAGGCTCAAGGAGCTGAAGATGACACCTTGTAGTTAAGCTCAGGAAGCCAACAGTATGTGCTTTGTAGGCTCGGCTCAACAAGCTGACAGTGGGTGCCTTGTACATTAGGCTCAAGTAGCTGAAAATGGGTGCCTTTTAGGTTGAGCTTAGCAAGTTGACAGTGAGTACTTTCCAGTCTAGGTTCAGTTGTCAAATTGACAGTGGAGGCCTGGTATCTAGGTTCAATGGTCTGATAGTGGGTGCCTTGTAAATTAGGTTCAAGAAGCTGAAAATGAGCATTTTGTAAGTTAAACTCAATAAGCCAACAATAGGGGCCTTGTCAGCTAGGTTCAACAAGGGGACAGCAAATGCCTTGTAGGCGAGGCTTAGGAACCTGACAGCGGTTACCTTATAATCTAGGCTCAACAATACGACAGTGGGTGCCTTGTAGGTTAAGCTCAACAAGTTGAAGTGGGTGCCTTGTAGTCTAGGCTAGAGAAGCTGAAAATGGATTCTCTTATAGGCTGGACTCAACAAGCTGAAAGTGAATGACTGCAGCAGAGATGATGGCTGAAGACAGAAATAAATAAATAAATGAAGCCCCAGTGTGTGGGGGTGTGGGGGCGNATAAATAAATGAAGCCCCAGCGTGTGGGGGTGTGGGGGCGTGGGGGGGGGAAGTTGGCAGAATGCTTGGCACCACCCTGGTCTTTGCATAAACAGTCCTGGGTCTTGTTTCCTTCCTCAATTCCTGTTTGCTTTTAGTGTTGTGAAAGAGAGAAACACAAGGGAAAGAAAGAAAAGAAAAGGTATCTAAATAAATGAGTTCATTCTATCCGTACCACCAACTGAGCCATGACATTGGATTTTCTTTTCTGTTCTTGCTCTTCCCACGGCAGTCATTAAATATTTGACTTGGTCTGTTTGCCAAGCAAGAAAATGCAGTATGTGAATTAACACGGATTCAGGAAAAGAGCTTTCTCTATTTTGAGGGGCTACATTTCTCTACTTTGAGAGGCTACATTGGGGCTAGCCAATTTCATTGGGTGGGCCTGGCTGAGAAAATGCAGAACCCCCATTGCCTTGCCATCATCACAGAATCTCTGGCTTCTGTAATGTTCACCAAGAACTTCAGAAGACCAAACAGTGAGAATTGAGCACTGAAGTTGACCATCATCAAAACGATGAGAAGCTGCCTTTCACCTCCAAATCTTGACTTTAAGTGCTGTGCACAAAATTTATTCTGGGGTGCAAAAATTCTTCTGTTGGCTCATATTTAAGTTCACTGTTTCACTGTTGGCTCATATTTAAGTGGACAATCACTTAAATATGAGCCAACAATCTGAAGCAGCAGCCAAAAACCCTTAATGCAATCCTAGACTGCATTGATAGAGGGACATATTCAAGACCACTGCTTTATAATGCCTTGGTAAAACCACACTTGGAATACTGCATCCAGTTTTGGTTGCCACGATATAAAGAAGAAGTTGAGACTCTAGAAAGAGTGCAAAGAAGAGCAACAAGAATGATTAAGGGCAGAGGTGGATTCAAATTTTTTTACTACCGGTTCTGAGGGAGTAGCTTGGAGGGCATGGTGTGACTTGGTGGGCATGGCAAGGGAAGGATCCTATGACATCTGCATTCCCACCCCACTCCAGGGGTAAGAATAATGTAAAATCCCAACAAGAGAAGACCCAGCCGATCAGCTGGGACTCAGAGGGTGGACAATAGAAGTGGGCAAGGTCAGTCAGAGGTGGTATTTGCTGGTTCTCCAAACTACTCAACATTTCCACTACCTGTTCTTCAGAACTGGTCAGAGCCTGCTGAATACCACCTCTGATTAAGGGGTTGAAGAATAAAACATACAATGAACAGTTACAAGTATTGGCTATGTCTAGATTAATGAAAAGAAAGACTAGGGGTGATACGATAACACTGTTCCAACAGTTAAGGGGCTGCCACAAGGAAGAGGGGTTCAACCTATTCTCCAAAGGTCGTGAAGACAAGACAAGAAGCAATGGGTAGAAACTAACCAAAGAGAGAACAAAGCTAGAACTAGGGAGAAATTTCCTGAGGATGAGAACAATTAACCAATGGAACCAGTTTTTAAGAAGAGACTGGACATCCATTTGTCCAGAATGGTATAGGGTTTCCTGCCTAAGCTTCCTTCCAACTCTATTATTTTATGTTCTATGTTCTAATTCATGTTCAGGAAGCAAAATTTGGAATGATGTATTCAAAGACCTGGCCACCAAACCCGCAACGTTCAGATGATACAGACGCAACCAACACCTTAAGAATGATTTGAACTTGTGAGGTCCCTCCTTATGAACCTTATGATCCATCCCTCCCATACAAACCTTCATTTCCCTTACAACAATAATGGAACCCTCCCATTTCCCATTATCCAGCCTTTGTCGCTCATGCATTCTGGCTCCTAATGATGTGAAGAGAGAAGAAAGGAAGGAACCATCGATCATGTGGAGGTGAAGCTAGCCAAAACAGTCACTGCTTCTTCATCAGCTTCCCTTTGGTAGTCCCTGGGCAGGGAAAGATGAGCTTGCAAAATTTGTATTCACATCCCTTTTGTCTATCTTTCTTGGCAAACATTGCAACAGCTCTTGTTTGGACCTCTGATGATGGAATCATGCGAAGATGCGAAGGATGGCCAAAAGGAAGGACAGGGCTGAGTCAACAGTTGCTTGGCCTCTTCCACCCATTCTCAAAAGCAAAAAAGGGATGAGAGAGGAACTTGATAAAAGGGAGTTGGGAGTGATTTTGATTGGGGAAAGGAAATACCATTGGCCTTGAGGGATCCAGCAAAATCCCCCTTGGTGAAAAGCAAGCTTGCTGGAAATCTTTCTTCCAACCCTGTTGGGTAATTAATTTAATCTCACCGCACTACAGATGCTTGGCTCCTACACACGATCTTTAATTGCCCATAAAACGATCTCCCCCATCTGCAGATGGTTTGTTCTTAGGAAAACAAAGACTTGAAAAATGGATCCAGTTGGATGGAAAACACCTTTCTGCCAAAGTGAATGACAATACGGTGGGGTATGTTAAACATATCTATTCATATACCTGTCCCACACACAGTTTCTTTCTTTCTGGCTCTGCTGGAGGAAAAAGCTAATGAATAGAACAATATTGTGTTGCCTTGGATTTCCCTCTTTGGATTTTGTTTCTCAGCATGCACACGTGATCTTTAAAGAGTATGGGAAAATTGCCTTTTTGTGAATTCTGGGCCAATTATCTTGATCTTTGTGTTGAATTTATATTTACCGACAAAGAAATAAAGAGAGACGAGTATAAATCTATTTCAAGCTATTTAACGCTCATCAGACAGCCATACCCTTCTGGGATTCAAATCTGGGCTGCTTGCATATTAGATAGATATATTAACCACTAAGCCATGGCTCTCCTTGCTTTGTCAACTATACCAGGGGAGATATAAAGACATCTACTTACCTAGTATGCCAGCATCCCAGGTTTTAATCCCAGGAGGGTATGGCTAGCTGACGAGAGCTAAATAGTTTGAAATAGATCTATATTAGTAGTCTCTCTTTATTTGTCGGTAAATATAAATTCAACACAAAAATAGTTTGTCTCGAAAACAACTCCCCTGCAAAGGCCCTTGGATTGGGGCTGAAAGGTGAAAGCAGAAGCAGAATACTCCATCCCATAGTTGGGTAGACCAAGTTGCCCTGATAGAAAAAACACTTAAACTTGATCTTTGCTTCTCAAATTTATTTGTGGACTGGAACATCATTAATCTTTGCAACATAGCACATAGAATAATAGGGTTGGAAGGGACCTTCTTATCCAACCTTCTGCCCAAGGAGGAGACCCTATACCATTCTGAACAAATGGTTGTCCAGTCTCTTCTTGAAAAGCACCATTGATGATGGAGCACCCTCAACTTTCAGAGATTAGCCATCCCACATTATTCTCACTATCTGAAATTTTATCCTTAGTTTTAGGTTGGATCTCTCTTTGATGATCTTCACTCATTACTTCTTGTCCTGACTTCAGGTGCTTTGGAAAATAGGATGACCCCTCTTCTTTATGACAGCCCCTCAAATATTCAAAGGTGGCCATTGTGGCACCCCTGTCCTTTACCATTGCCACGTTGAGCAACAAACCAGAAAGACTCCACATCCTTGGAGGAATTCAACTCAAGCGGCTGAATGTTCAAACCATGTGGGCGCAATCTGAAACCAGTCTGGCAACTTTTTGATAGGATTTGATTTGCATGTCTGTAAGATCTTCTCACATTTCATCCACGACACTGACCTGACGTGAGCACCAGCTATATTTTGGTCAGCCTCCTCCTATTTTTTCCCTTGTTTTCCGAACCCGATGACAAGTTCTCAAGAACTTCAAAGCTTGCAAACTAGGTGATGACCTTGAGTTGGCTTGGCCAAATAAAGCTGTTGTCTCAGTATTTGCAGGAGAGATTTGAGCAGGAGTTTGAGGTTCTTCTGCTGTCTCTCAAACATTCATATCCACTGAATTAACAAGGAAGTTAGTAACAGGTTTGTAGGAGAACAATAATCAACCTTTTTCATGATTAGTTTGGTAAATGAAGAATTGTGTACAGTCTTCACTGTAGAAGTTGATCAGGCTGAGCCTGAGGGAGGGGTCAGACCTGTCATCAGTCTCGAATCTTTTCGTGCCCACAAGTTCTTGCCCAACTTGAATTCCATTGACTCTTATCTATCACCAATTTGCTTTGACTGTTAGTAGTTCAGATGCTTAAAAATGTGAGAAGCAGTGGTGGGATTCAAAAAAAATTAATACCGGTTCTGTGGGCATGGCTTGGTGGGCATGGCAGGGGAAGGGTACTGCAAAATCTCCCATTTTTACCCCACTCCAGGGGAAAGTTACTGCAAAAATCCCCCTTCCCTCCCCACCCCACTAACCTGCTTTCCAGCTCCGTTCTCCTGTGCAGGGCAACCCAAGACCCAGCCAATCAGCTGGGACTCAATGGGAGGCAGAGAAGAGATGGGGGCGGGGCCAGTCAGAGGTGGCATTTGCCAGTTCTCTGAACTACTCAAAATTTCCATTACAGGTTCTCCAGAACTGGTTCGAACCGGCTGAGTACCACCTCTGGTGAAAAGGGTTGTGTTTCCTCAAAACTACTCCCCAACACTATCCCCCAAAGTAAAGGTGGTCTTTGACTTATAACAGTTCATTTAGTGACTGTTCAAAACTACAACATCACTGAAAAAGTGACTTATGACCGTTTTTCAAACTTAGGACCATTGTGGCATCCCTGTGATCAAAATTTGGATGCTGTGATGACCCAGAGTGTAACACAAACGTAACAAAATCCAAAACTTAAATAAATGTCCTTTAATGCCTCCAACTTGGCCCCACCGTTTAATAATTCCCAGTTGGAGATAAAACGTACTCAAAAATAGTCTTCAAAAGAAAGCAATACAGTCTGAACTTAATGAGCAGATAGAGGTGAAAATAAAAACCAAACAAACTACAATGATGAAATTTACACAGCGGAACAGGAGAAATATTTCCCAAATTCAAGGAGATAACAAGGCAGAGTCTGTTGGAAGGATGCCAACCAGGATAACCTCAAACCAAAATAAAGCATGATTTGTCTCCAGCATTTGCCAGTACGCAGGTCCAAACTCTTATGCAGTTCTCCCACCTGCAGCCCATGAAGAAATCAAGGCCCTCTCCTCCCGAGGAGACCACGTCTCTCCCTTATCCTCTCCTCCCTGCTTGCCCTAGGATGGAGAGGGGATGGGCCTGGGTCCTCCTCTGACTGCCCAACCGGCCTCTGCCCTTCCCCAGCCTCCTCCACAACCTCTGGAGCCATACTTCCACTCCCTGTCGGCTGTTCCTCCTCTCCCTCAGAGTCAATCTCCACCAGGGGCATGACAGATGCTTGCCCACTGATTCCCATTTACAACGGTCGCAATGTCCCTGGGACTACGTGATCTCCCTTTGCGACCTTCTGGTGAGCAAAGTCAATGGGGAAATCCAGATTCACTTAACAAACGTGTGACTAACTTAACAACTGTGGTGATTCAGTGTGACAAGGAATGTCATAAAATGGGGCTACTTAGCAATGATGAAAATGTTGGGCCCAATTGTAGCCATACATTGAGGACCACCTGTACTAAGCATTGCTCTAAAAATAATGTAGATCTGATTTCCCTGGTCCTTCCTTTGAAAGCTATCCTGTCTCACCAAGAGGTGAGTGAATCTGCTGAAGAGATCTTCAGCCCATGTTCCGCTTAATTTAGACGGGCTCCATGTGCCAGAAAGCGAATAAAACTGGCTCATACTTCCATTTGGGAATGATTAATGGGCCAGCACTCCATCATGTACCCGCGTATGGGACAAAATATACAGATTATGGGAGAAACTGGGAATTTAGCAAACATCTGTTAACCCAAGCTAGACGCATACTTTACACCACAGTTGGATCATAAATCAGAGCACAGAACTATTCTGTTGTGTTTTTTTTAAATAAAACCTGCAGATATTTTGACAACTCAGTCAAGAGGTTCTCGTAATAATCGTACCAACTTTTCTCTGATTCCCCCCCCCCCCGCCTTGCGCTATTTTAGAAGAACGCCTTGAGCTTTGCATCCAAGGTGAATGAAGATCTATGGAATATCTCTACTTTGTTTCCAAGGGTGCTAGAACTGTCCTTGGTGCTCTCTGAGCTTGGTGGTTTTCTTTCAGACATTTCATTACCAAATTAAGTAACATCATCAACTAGGTCACATCATCAGTGCTAGAAGGGAATGGGATGTGAGAGGAAGAGGAGGAGGAGGAGGATTGTAGGGTCCTTGGTGCTTCTCTGAGCTTGGTGGTTTTCTTGCAGACATTTCATTACCAAATTAAGTTACATAATCAGTGCTAGAAGGGAGCACTAGAAGGTTTCCCTTCTAGCACTGATAATGTTACCTGGTATGGTCAGGAAATGTCTGCAAGAAAACCACCAAGCTCAGAGGGTGCCAAGGACCCCACGGTTCAACCCCGAGCTGCAAATATTATCTGCAATCGCTTCTGCCTGTCTTGTTAAGAAAAAAAAAATGTCTAACTCTCACATCCATCATGGTGACTTCCCGTTTTGGTCAGTGATGAGGTATCCATTTGGATCTCCTGCATGCTCTAGCCCTCCAAGCCATTGGACCAACTTTGGGAAAAATACGGTTCATCCTTTAAGCGGAGACCCAAACAGGCAAATAAAGTCAGAATCCAAAGGTACCTTCTTCCACCAATGGATCTGATGCGCACATGTGTCGAGGGGACATCCAACCTGCAAAAAACAAATTGGAAAAGCATCAAAAAACACCTTTGGGGGAGATCAAAGCAAGACGTCTCCAACAGGATGGGATGAACACAAATCATTGTTTGATTCGTCACCTGCAGAACAAAACTCTCGAAAAAGAGGTGCCTTCGCCTAGCCACCAAACAGCACGCTCCCTGTTAAGGATGTTATTTCCTGTTGAGTTGGTCATCTAGTGAGATAACAGGAAGAGGTCCTGCTGTCATTTCCTGAAGAGTTGAGTCCATTGAGAGGAGGGGTCTTGAAAGGGTTTGGATACATCCGGCTTCCCGGTGCGGATTTCCCTCTCCTGTTGGGCTTTGACTGACACCTGGCCCAAATGCAGGAAGGAGTGAGGCACGACAAGAGGTAACGGTTGCCTGTTTGGCACGGAGAATCCGGCCTTAACAAAATAAACAAGGTGCCTAATTCATTTCCCATCAAGCCATGAGCTGAGTCCTCCCTAGCCAATTCTTCTGATAAACATCTAGGTGGATGGATAGAGTCAATCCATCAGAATAGAGCTGGGAAGGGTCCTTGGAGGTCTTCTAGTCCAGCCCCTGCTCAAGCAGAAGAACGTATACCATTTCAGACAGATGACTGTCTAGACTTTCCTTAAAAACCTCCAATATTGGGGCATCCACAACTTCTGGAGGCAAGGAATTCCACTGGTTAATTGCTCTGACTGTCAGGAAATTTCTCCTTAGTTCCAGGTTGGATCTCTCCTTGGTTAGTTTCCATCCGCTGCTTCTTGTCCTGCCCTCTTGTGCTTTGGAGAATAGCTTGACTCCCTCTTCTTTGGGGCACCTCCTCAAATACTGAAACACTGCTATCCTGTCACCCGTAATCCTTTCCTAGACTGGCTATCTCCAATTCCGGCAACCATTCCTCGTACATTTTTTTTCCTCCAGATCATTAATCATCTTAGTTGCTCTTCTTGACACCTTTTCCAAAAGTCTCAACATCTTTTTTGTAATGTGGTGATCAAAACTAAATGCAGGTTCATACTTAATGTTGCTGTGTCCCAAGATCCCCTTTTGCGACCTTCAGACAAGCCAAGTTAATGGATCTGCTTAACAACCATGTGACTAACTTATCAACTACAGCGATCCACTTAACAACTATGGCAAGAAAGGTTGTAAAGTGGGGCGAGCTTCACTTAACAAATGCAACAGGAATTTTGGACTCAACGTTGGTTGTAAGTCAAGAACCGCCTGCATGCGTTTTTCATCCTCTTTGATTTATTTTACTTCACACAACTTTGTTCTTTTATTTGGTGGAGTCTTTATTTGTTTTTCATTGTTGCCATTGCTGTCATTTTATCCTTGGCCTGCCATGGATTGGATCAGACCTAGGCTGCTGTAAGTATTTATACGGGCGAGGGAACCTTTTAACTCCCTGTAATGGATGTTCTTGTTTATTGTTTTGTAAACTGTCATGGCGTGACGATATGTAAGTCTCGTGAATGAATTGGACGATATGTAAGTAAACACAAGTATCGTTTGGGCAATGAGGTGTAATTCCCTGGGTCCCCTTGGGTGCTGTTGATGTAATAGACAAGGGCAACTTTTCTTCCAAAGCTCAGACGTTTCTCCAGAATTTGGAGGTTCAAATCGCTGGGTTGTATTTCTGAAATGGAAACGGTGCCATGATGATAGATGACGTTTTCCATTCAGTCGAGTCCGACTCTTGGCAGTTCTATGGGCCAGGCCTCTCCGCTTCTTCTGGCCTTTCCCTACTACTCTGAGTTATTCCAAAGGTGCTTTGGCAAAAGGCAACTGGACTTGGTTCTTTGTTGGAAGACGTTTCGCTTCTCATCCAAGAATAGAAGAACAGAGTTGGAAGGGACTTTGGAGGTCTTCTAGTCCAACCCTCTGCTTAGGCAGGAAACCCTATACCATTTCAAATGAATGGTTATCCAGTCTCTTCTTAAATGCCTCCAGTGTTGGAGCATTTACAACTTCTGGAGGCAAGTTGTTCCACTGATTAATTGTTCAAACTATCAGGAAATTTCTCCTTAGTTCTAGATTGCTTCTCTCCTTGATTATCAATATGAATCAGAATAGACCTGGAAGGGACCTTGGAGGTCTTCTAGTCCAACCCCATGCTCAAGCAGGAAACACTGTACCATTCAGACAAATTGTTGTCCAATCTCTTTTTGAAAACTTCCAGGGATGAAGCACCCACAACCTTAAAGGCAAGTTGTTCCACTGAATAATTTTTCTCATTGTCAGGAAATTTATCCTGAGTTCCAGGTTGCTTCTCTCCTTGATTAGCTTCCATCCTTTGCTGCTTCTTGTCCTGCCTTCAGGTGCTTTGGAAAATAATTTGACCCCCTTTTTTGTGGCAACCCCTCAAATATTGGAAGACTGCTATCATGTCACCCCTAGTTCTTCTTTTTACTAGATTAGACTTACCCAATTCCTGCAACCATTCTTCATACGTTTTAGCGTGCAGTCCCCTCATCATCTTGGTTGCTCTTCTCTGCACTTTTTTCTTGAGGTCTAACATCTTTTTTACATCATGGTGACCAAAACTGGATGCAGTATTCCAAGGGTGGCCTTATTACCAAGGCCTTATAAAGTGGTATTAATACTTCATGTGATCTTGATTCTATCCCTCTATTTACGCAGCCTAGAACTGTGTTGGCTTTTTTGGCAGCTGCAATACACTGAAGAAGTTTCTTGGATGAGAAGTGAAACATCTTCAAGCAAAAAAAACAAAAACAAAAACCAAATCCAGCTGCCTTTTGAAAAAGCATCTTTGGGATAACCGTGACCTGGATGGCTGACCGTCTCCATAGATTATTATTTTTTTAGTTGTTCTACACTCTGGCTGGTATCTGCATTTATGCTGTCCAGCCAGCATGTTCTTTGGTGGCCTGCTTTCCTTTTAATGCTAACTCTTCCAAACATAATTGCTTTCTCCAGTGAGTTCTCCCCATGTGACACGGCCAAAGTAAATGGGTTTTTAAATAAGAGATTGGACAGCCATTTGTCTAAAATGGGTCTGTAGGGTCTCCTGTTGAGCAGGGGATCAGACTAGATAGAAGACCTTGAAGGTCTCTTCCAACTCTATTATTCTGTCATTTTGATACGAATGTAGGCCAAGCAAGGAAAAATGGGCCTCACCTCAGTTCTGCATCCCCTGGTTCCATCCAGATGGAATGATCGTCATGCCCTTTTCATGGTGCTGCTTTTGAAAACAGCTTACATGTTTCAGCTGGTACAGAATGCAGCTGCTTAAGTCTTGTTGGAGTTAGAAAGCTGGATCCTGTTACACCACTTCTCTGCCACCTGCAAGACTGGGCTGGAGGGGGGAGAGAGACTAGGCTAATTAAAGTGCTAAGGTTGACCTTCAAAATCCTGAAGCAGGAATGGAGAACTGGTGGTCCTTCGAGGAATCCAACAGGGCCTCTTGCTGTGATGTTTGAAGTATATGAGACTCCCCCCTCTCCTCCTCTGGTTCATGCTACTAAAATTTGGGACAAAATATTGAATAACAGCACAGATCCTCACCGGATTTCTGTGGGGAAGGGAAGGGAAGAAATCTGAGAAGCTTCAGGTTGGTTTTCCCGTATCCCCAAAATGGGGGAAACCACCTGTCTGAAAATTATGTTTTTGGTGGACAGCATAGTTCTGCTGTCTTTCCATAAATGGCCAAATAATAATCCTGATGGTAGAGGAATAGAAATAGTGGGTTTGGTTTCCACAAATCTTTTTGGAAGCTTGAATCTACCACGGAATTGATCAAACCTATGACTAACTGTTGTATCTTATGATTCTTGATAAATGTATTGTCATTTTTCTTATGTACACTAAGAGCATATGCACCAAAGACAAATTCCTTGTGTGTCCAATCACACTTGGCCAATAAATAATTCTATTCCATTCTATTCTATTCTATTCTATTCTATTCTATTCTATTCTATTCCAACAAATTGGATCATCATCAAGTCTCCCAAAAAAATATCTTTTGAGAGGTCCTTGGTGCTCTCTGAGTTTTGCTGATTTCTTGCAGGCATTTCATGACCCAAACTAGGTAACATCATCAGTGCTAGGAGGGAGTGGAGTCTGCACTGATGATGTTACCTAGTTGAGTCATGAAACGTATTCAAGAAAACAACCAAAGTCACAGAACACCAAGGACCCCATAATTGTTCTCCTCTTCTTCACAAACCCTCCTTTCTAGTATTGATAAGATTACCTAGTTAGGTCATGAAACATCTGAAAGAAAAACAACCAAGCTCAAAGAGCACCAGGAACCTCGCATTTAAACCTTGAGCTCCAAATATTATCCTTTATTGCTCATCTTTTTCACATATTCTGGCTTGGTTTTGCCAAGTATCATCCCTTGATTTAGTATGTGAGTCTGTGCAATTGTGTGAATTTTGGGGAGAAAAAAAAAAGCAAGGGAGTTGGAAGTAAACTGAGAGACTATGAGCCGTCTCCAAGGCTCCTTGTAACACTCTGGCAAAAAGTTGGATGGAAAAATTGCACGCTCCACTGAAGCATTACACCCATCAATCAAATCTGGGAAAACATTTCGCTGATGTGTCAAAAAGAGGAAAAAAATGGGGAGGGGGTACAGCCAAGCAGAACAGCCCTCATTACAGGAGGATCAGGATGGTGAAAAAATCCCCAACAATCTGTCTGAATGGTGAAAGGCCAAAGCACAGGAGCAAAAGAATCAGCCACAGGAGAAAAATAGGTGTTGTTAAATTTTCATTTGATGCCACACCACCCAAGGAAAACCCACCCGTTAACTTTGGGCAAAGATGCCATGAAGCATGGTTTAGGAATTGGAAAACTCAGAAAGTCATCAACGTATATATTTTAGTGATGATGTTATCCATTCAGTTGTGCTCATCTCTTGGCGAATTCTATGGGCCAGGTCTCTCCACATCTTGCACTACTTCTTTGAGTTGTATTCCTATGGCTAGTGGTGGCTCAGTGGCTAAGACGCTGAACTTGTCGATCAGAAAGGTTGGCAGTTCAACAGTTCGAATGTAACGAAGTGAGCTCCTGTTACTTGTCCCAGGTACTGCTAATTTAGCAGTTCAAAAGCACATAGAAAATGCAAGTAGAAAAATAGGGACCACTTTGGTGAGAAGGTAACTGTGTTCCATGCGCCTTCGGCGTTTAGTCCTGCCGGCCACATGACCACGGAGACGTTTTCGGACAGCACTGACTCTACAGCTTTGTAATGGAGATGAGCACCACCTCCTAGAGCCGGAAACGACTAGCACATATGTGCGAAGGGAACCTTTACCTTTACCTTTATGCTGGGGCTGATGTCACCTTTGGTGATGTCCACCCACTGTGTTCTTTGACGGCCTGGTTTTCTTTTACCACTAACTCTTCCAAGCATAATTGTTTTCTCCAGTGAATTCCCCGCATGACATACCCAACATAAGTGAGATACAATTTCATGATTTTGCCTTCTAGTCACTTGTCTGGTGTTATCCGCTCCAATACTTGCTTGTTGTTCACCTTTGCTGTCCAATTTTATCCTATTTTTAGTAGTGCTCCTCAAAATTACCTTCCAAAGCAAACACACAGTGGAATTGTGATGGAGGATGAAGTCCAGAAATGTTTCAAAGGGGAAATTAGAAGAATTGTAATATTGAAAGCCTTGAAAGAAGTTATTCTGGATCAAGCTAATGCCTCACCAGTAGACCAGGAGTCCCCAAACTTGGCAAGTTTAAGATTTGTGGACTTCAACTCTCAGAATTCTCTGGCTGGAGAATTCTGGGAGTTGAAGTCCACAAGTCTTAAACTTGCCAAGTTTGGAGACCTTTGCAGTAGACCATTCCATGGCACCTCCACTTGATGCTGTTTCCACCTCACAATCCTTCCAAAGCAGTTAGCAACTCATGACCATCCTGCTTCTGCCAACTTGGCTCCATTGATTCTGCTCACTTCTCCATTGATTCCTTCTAGATCATTTCTAGATCATCCAGTTTCCTGTTGAACAACTAGCTAGGGAAACTGAGTTAATACATGGTGAATTCTCTGTGTTCTCTGTGTCTCAGAATGTCAAGTAATGCCTTTAAGAACACCACAAGAGCAACATGGAGGTCTCTTCTGCTGGTGCTTCCTAACAGATGATACCAAGACTCTATGACTTTGATGCTTGAAATCATATGCAGCCTTCAAGATTGATGGTAGCAATTGTTGTTGGTCTTCTCCATTCAAATTGTCTAAATAAATGGCCATCTTCAAATTCTACAGTATGTTTATACAAGAGATCAAAGATTATCACTTTTCTTAGCTCTGAATGTCTTCACTCTTAGTTCCAATGGATCACCCCACTCTCTAGTACAGCAAAGGAAAATAATGCATTTCATCCATTATCTCCATGCAATGTACAGTCTCCTATTGCAGGAGAAGAGTGAACAGAACTGGAAGGTGGAGTTAAATGCATTATTGGTTTCGCGTCTTTGTGTTGCCACAAGAGATCTAAGTCCACCCCTCCTTGAATTCTGTGGGCCCTTATCTAATGCCAATTTACTGCTAATCATTAGTTGGCTAGATTCTTATGTATGGCTTTGAATAAATCTATGCTGCAATTTTACGAATAGTCCTGATTCTTCATGGCACCTGTACTTTTATCATGTTCTTCTGCTTTGAACTTCTTCACTCTTCATTCCAATGGATCATCCCACTCTCTAATACAGTAAAAGAAGAGAATATGGAGGAAGTTTAAAAGTTTCTCAAGTTCTAAAATATCCTTTGTTTTTGAGAAGTGGTGGAAGACTACATGATGTTCTCAACCTGTTGTAGTCCACTGGCAGCCTGTGGAGCTAACACCAGAGTCAGACAGTGTGGAGGGACATGGGCCAGTTCTGGAGTCTGGAAAGAACTTGGACAAGGGATCTCCATCTGACACAGAGATGGAGCCAGGGCCATCTGGGAGTTATTGTGCTGACTCTGGAGCCTTCAGAATCTGACATCAGCGAGGCAGAGGAACAGCAGGAGCCTGTTCCCAGTGTGCTTGCACAGAGCTGCCAGAAGGCAAGAACAGTTAGGAGAAAAGGGGCAATTCAGGAGTAGGGCTTGGAGATGATTAGCCCCTCCCATAAGACATAAAGGAGGAGCAAAGGGACATGAGCCTTTGCAGGAAGCAACTTTGTTCATTCTGGTCGGTTTAAACTCTGAAACTCTGTGTTGACTTTGTGCTCCATTTGGCCTTGTACACTTAATTGGCAATTTAGTCATTGGCAGCATTTATCTGCCTTAGCCCGAAAGGCTGTGGAAGCCTTGGTCAGAACACAACCTGGACCTCCTGAAGCAAAGTATGATTAATGAGACAAAATCATTTGCTGCTCCCCAAATCTTGGGTTTCATGAGTGGGGGAGGGATCGTCTTGATCTATGCAGCCAGATGGACATTCTCCAGGGGACCATCGCATGCCTCGCGATGGGAGGAGAGCACCCTGCTGTCAATTGGCTGCTTTAGCTGACTCCTTAAATCCCTAACCAAAGTGCCAATGGATCTGCAACATTTTTAAGATGCTCCAGAGGGCAGACGTTGATAAATGATGCTCTGGCTCAACCCCCACACTGCTAATTTTGGATCTGCAGTGTTTACAAACAGCTGTTATGAGCTTCTGAGGTCCAAAAGGGAATGAAGATTTTTTTTTTCCTGTATACAGAAAGACCAATCCCTCTGCTTTGGAATTAGTCCAGGAAAGAGGGCAACTTCTCACTCCATTCTCTGGACAGCTCCTTGCCTCAACATGGTTTAATGGGAGATAGGAAGGTCCTATCATTTCCACAATTGCATTATGGCCAAGATAACGGCTTTATCTTCACTATGAATGCCAGCATCAGATGGACATAGTGGCCCAGACAACATGACTGTGATAGATCTTTATCAGCTTTTTATCAACCAGATGCTATTTTGACATGTCCTTCAAGGAAAAGAGATTAGAGTTTTTCCATCCATGGTTGGATTTTTAAATCAGGCCTTATCTCCCTAGCCTTATTTAATTCTGTTTGGAAGTACATGCTGTTGACATTATCCAAGGATGGAAAATGTAGCTGGACTGGTCATAAAATTGGGAAGGTCTCATCACTGACCATTTCACACCTGTCATGCCTTATGACCATGATGGGTGGGTTCTTATTATGGTTGCAAGTCAAAGACTACTTGTTCCTTATATTACAGCCCTGCTTTATTTTGTTGGAAGTTAAAACCCACCCCTCTCCTTGGAAAATGAAATATTTTAGAATATACTAAAAGAGAAGTAGAAGAAGCAGACACTCACCCCCATCTTTGTTAATGGGTGGGCCATTAAGGCCTGTGGCAGAGTATTCTACATAATAAAGGCCTCTACCCATCTGGCCTGGGAAGATTGCATCAGCCAGCACTCAGGTGAAGCCATGTGGTCCAGACAAAGCCTACAAAGTTAGTAAAGACCCCCCACCCCTGGGAGTCTGATAGCCAGTCATAATATTCTTTTCCTTCACCCAACATCTTGGAGCATGTGATCGTCCTTTTCACTTTGGAGCTCCAACCCATGTGGTCTTGTCCACCATTAAACCATCTTTCCAAACAGCCTCCATGTTTCCAGTGTCCTTTTCCCCACTTGGAACTGAACCCAGAAGGGTAATTCTTTCCAACAATTTCAACTGACCCACCGCCACTTAGAAAGCAGAGAAGCATTGACTTTCCTCTGCCTCTCTGAGCTGCCCTTCGATAGTGTCCTCTAGAGTGAGTCCTGCAATCCAGATCTTCAAACCATGGACATCTGCAAGCAGCTCCAAGGGAGACAGCAAGAGAGAGAATGTCATAATGTCAGGTGTGGCTCCATCAAAACCCAAGAAAGAAAACCTTACACTCCATTTTTACAGAGAAAAGTACTTTTTACTGAAAATAAAGGTGGCAGCAACAGAAGAAATACAAGATATGAAGCAAAAGGCGTGGAAATTACATATAGAAAGTTATCCCAAGTCCCGACCCCTCAGCAATTCAAACTGGGCATCCAATTGGCTGTATGTGCGTCATGTAGGTTTATCTTAGGTGGCGTACTCACACAGCCTTGGCACAACATGCCATAGACGGTTGACTTTGTCCTAGAAAAGGTAAGTGTCTGCAGTTATGCAGTAAGGCAGGAAAGCATCCCAACTTTTACAATTCACCACACTTCAACCTCCAACACCATTCCCCCCCCAACGAGGTCCAATTATTCCTCCCCTCTTTCAGCCAGAAAGAGTCAAGCAGAAGAAGAAATCTTGGAGGCTGACAGAGAAACTAGACTGGACGTTTTCCCTGTTTCTTTTGAAAGAGAAAACCAGCATGGCTGCCTGGTGTCTCCACCTAGACCGGTCTTTGGGAAGACTGTTAACATCTAAGCGTCACTGTCTCTATGGCCTCCTGTCAGTTTGGGTGGCCCCAATTAAGTTCTCCCAAAGGACCCATTACAGGTGGTAAGCAGACAGCCTTGGAGCCTGAGCTGTACCACAAACCTCGGTGAGAAATGTGCTTCCCTAACCAAAAAAGCAGAATCTTATATTCTTAAAAACATTCCAGCTCTGTCTGGGTGTTCCTCTCTGCACGCATTCCTTTACGTTGGGATTATTATTCTAGAGAATTTATAAAGTCATTCATTTCTCTAGCAGCCGCTGTACAGTGGAAGTTTTGCTTGAACGAGAGGACTTAGTGTGCACAGCTCCGAGAGCGGTGTGGGCCTGTGAAAACACAACAGTAAATAAATCAGCGGGGAGAATTTACACTTTGTCCTTCTGATTGTTTTTCTACTCCATGGCTCAGAAACAGTGTCCGGAGTGTAAAATAAATAACTTCGTGGCACAGCTTAGCTGGCCGGTTCTTAGCTGTGCGAGACCATAGATTTATTTACAAGCTGTGCTCTCCTGAGCTGAAAAAATCAACCCAGGGTGGAGAGGCAGTCAGAATATAAGACATTTTCTGGAGTGGCTTTCTGGGCCATACATCAGATTTTTATTACAGAGTTATCACTGCCCGAATGACAGAGGGGCTATACATTTCTTGAAAACTCAAATCCATCATTCTTCTATTCTGGGCCACTGCTACCTTGCACTCCTGGTGCTGAGTTTCGGTCACAGCCATGTTAAACTTGGCCCGAGGCCAGAAGGAAAAGCAAATTGTCACACAAGGGCATAGGATGCCTGAGAATAATTTTGTTCACAGGGTTCAGAAACAGCTCTGTTGTTATGACGGAGGTTGAAGAAAAATGTGCGTATGATGGGCTCTGGAAACTGAGCCCTGTTAAATGTGCAGTGAAAAATGGGAAAGCAGGATGAGAAGTCACTTCGTCAGGTTTTGAGGAACGGAGGATGGAATGGGGAAGGGGCAAAACATTACCTGGAACAGCATTTTTCTTTTATATTATTATGGTTTGTCAAACAGTCAGCCAGATGTTCGGACTGGGTTTGGCATTTTTGTCTACCTCTCGAGTCTTTCCCAAGGACCTGGGATCGGCAGGGGTGGTTGTTTGATGATATGAAAAATATCATCACAGGATGTAAGCCATTTCAACTTGAGCTGCCTTTTGCAATTGACTGATAGTGATGTTGTCAATGCTGATGGTGTTCATGGCATGCTCCAAATGTTTTGGGATTAGCACTCAAAGGGCCTATTGCTATTGGTACCACTTTTGTTTTCTTTTGCCATAATAGTTCTATTTCTATTTATAGGGCTTTCTATTTTGTTGTCCTCTCCAGGTTTTTTTTTATTATTATTATTATTATTATTATTATTATTATTATTATTATTATTATTATTATTACCGTTGTTGCTGCTGTTGTTATTGTTATTGTTACTGTTGTTACATTAAACTCATTATTATTATTAAATTTATTAAAATTATTGTACTATAAAATATAAAGAAAAAGGAGAAAGAAAGAAAGAAAAGATAGATAGATAGATAGATAGATAGATAGATAGATAGATAGATAGATAGATAGATAGATTATAGAAAGAAAGAATCAAACTCCTGGCTGTGGGCAGAATCAGCCTGCAGTGCTGCATTCTAATCCTTGGATGGACTAGAAGACCCTTCCAACTCTATTATTCTGTAAAGAGAAGAAAAATGGATGCACTGTCTTCTATGTTGACTGTTCCTCGAAGAACATACTACTTTAGCTCTAAGTTCTTGAGATCAACTCCTTCCATGATTTGGTTACTTGTTCAAAGGACAGACACCATCGATTCTGTTCACAGAGAAGATCCCTGCTGTGTGGCACCAAAGATAACTTTTGTTGAGTATTCTAAAAAAAATATTCAAACTGTGGTTTAATTTCTGCCAATACATGGACAACAGAGGAGAGTGATGCTTCCCAAAAACTGCATGGACAGTTCTTTTCAAAGTCATGAAAATGAAGATAGTATTGTGTTGTTCTATCTAAACCATCATAGTTTTGGGATCTGGGGTAGCCCCTTGATATGTGAAGGAGCTCCTTGCCTTGCTTAGAATTTGGCTCCCAGCTGAAATTAAATTTACAAAAAAACTTTCATGTGCAAACTTGGAGCCTGTTTGGAATCTCAATTGTCAACAAGTAAGCCTGGCAATGAAATGTTGAAGTGTATTACCTCTTCATAGGATAATTCTCTCTGAGGATCTATTTCCCCAAGAGAAATAAAAAGTTGGATTGCAAACAACTGACTGAATAGTCTGTAAAATAATTATGAAAACATTGGATCCATTGATATGCAATGGATTTACCTTCAGCTTCTGCTGCACTTGTTTATTAACTTAATTTATTAGGCAGGTAGCAGAGAGACTTTGCAAAGATTGCCCTGCTCAAATCTAGCTGCAAATGAATGGAATGGAATAGAAATAGAAATAAGAGGAGGAGGTGATGAGTGAAGAAAGAAGGAGAATAGAATAGAACAGAACAGGAGGAGATTGAGGAGGAGGAGGAGGAAGAAGAATGGGGTAGGGTAGGGTAGGAGAATTTGGCTATCATATCTGGGATGCAGAAATTCAAGCGTCTACTAGATAGCAGCACTGAGCTATTTGTGTGTGTGTGTGTGTTTCTGCTACCATCTTGTGATAGAACACTGCAACTGTCATAAGTCCATGCCAGTTGCCAAGCATCTGAATGTTGATCCCATAACCATGGGGAGGCTGCAGTAGTCCTAAGTGTGAATAGTGGTCATGAGTCGTTTTTCCAGTGCGGTTGTAACTTTGAACGGTCACTTAGGAAAGTGTTGTAAGTTGAAGACTACCTGTACTGCTTTCTGGACCAGTTTTAGCACTTTTTACTGTAGTGTAAGCCTCCCGGAGTCACGATATGAGAGAGATGAGTGATGCAGAAATTCAATCAATCAATCAAAGATTCAAGTCGAAAGATTCCTTGATCCAGGATGTCTGACATTCCCAACATGATCCCATTCCAGCTTTGCAACCATCCCAACAGCTCCATGCACTGAAAGCTAATGCTTTCTGCCTCTTACCATCCTGCAAATTAGCAGCACCGTATGTAGGATGGTAATAATTATTCCGTAAATTGAGTCAAAGAATCAAGGCCAAAATTGAGACTATCCCATAATAGGAGCAGTAGGCTTCGATTGCCGTAACGTTTGAGCAAACTCCTCACCAGTTATCAAGATATACACTGTGTTTTTTTAAAGCATGTTTTCTTTGGAAAATCCTTCTAATCTGAATTCTCCAGTTGGTTGAGCCATTATTTATTTTTTCCTTTATCTGTTTTGCTGACTTCTAGCATGGATTCAAGCTACTTGGCTTCAGATTGGATGGTCTCCAGGCTGAATCACTCAGGAGTGTTTTGGATTTCTGCACAAGCAGCAGAAACAAATACGTGGGCCAGCACTGTGGTTTTAACAATACACCAATCTCAGAGGTAGGATACTGATTTTGTTAACTTTTACTCGCATGTCCAAGGGGCAAAATGCTTCACGTTTATATGGAAGAATAGGAACTCTTGTAATTTCAAGGCTGTTTGTAAAACTTAGTAAATCCAAGCTAGGTATAAGTCTATCTTAAGAATAAAAGGGAACACGGACAGGGCAAATCACTAGGATATAAAATGAAAATAAACCTGACTTCCTAGCAGCACTGATAGTGTTACCTAGTTGGGTAATGAAATGTCTGCAAGAAAACAACCGAGCACCAAAGACCCCACAAATCCTTGTTACAAGAGATCTTGAGTTTCTCAAAAACTAAATACCAATAAGGAGCCACTGAGTTGAGCAGCCATATAAATTCTCTTTTAAAAAATAGGATGGGATGGGATGGGATGGAATGGAATGGAATGGAATAGAATAGAATAGAATAGAATAGAATAGAATAGAATAGAACAAGGGAATAGGAATAGGAATGGAATAGAATGGAATAGAATGGAATAGAATAGAATAGAATAGAATAGAATAGAACAAGGGAATAGGAATAGGAATGGAATGGAATAGAATAGAATAGAATAGAATAGAATAGGGAGGAGGAGGAGGAAGGAAAGAAGGAAAATTGAGTGGAATGGAACGGAATGGAATGGAATAGAATGTTTCTATTTCATTGGTTGAATAATTGGATGAATTAAGTTTAAGAGGATCTTTACCTATTTCATATATGAAAACCAGTTGAAATGTTTCTTGATTTTGCAATCTTGGTGATGGTATATATTTTGCACTATATTCCAGTCGATTTATACAACAGAGAGAAACCTCCTCTGAGATATAAGCTGTCTATATGCAGGATAGTTTTATTGCAGATAACACCATGAAGCATAAGAGTGCCTCCATATGTATTTTGAGGTGCAAGACCTCCCAGATGTCTACACCACATGCTTTTGAATATTGGAATTAACTTTCTTAACTCTAAACCTATCGATGTCCACTGAAAAACAACCTGGGATTATATTTTCCTGTTATGATACTACATTTCTGCTGTAAAGCCAGATTCGGAAGACTGGTTCAAAGCTTATTGAACAAGCTTAATGGGGAACAAGCCTGACTTGTGTCTCCATCAACAGTCTGCTGCTAACTCCAGAATGCAACAACAGGAAGTATAGCTTAATTCCCACATAGCAAATCAATGCCACCATGGAGTGTTGAAATTTTTCATGCACATGGTGTTGAGATGAAAGCTTTGGAGCTTTCAAAGTTGGGGAGAAATTCAGTTGTTGCTAGAATGATTATTAGTATCTTTTTTAATGCATTGGTCATAAATTGTAGGGTTTATACAATGTCAAGCCCAGTACAATTGCAGTTATGTTTTGTTTGCAATTGTACAATGTAATTAATGCTGGTTTTTCTAATCTCTGACGGTTTCTTGGGATAAAAATATCAAAGTAAAAGGGTTAAAATCAAGCCAATAAAAATATATGGTAATGCATACAATGAATCAATAGAATTATACACAGTTATAAAAGATGAAGATCTATTGTGATAAGAAGAGGATAGACTTTGAGGACAGGTGTCTTTATTTTCCCAGAATCCTCCAAACATTGCATTCTGGGAAAATTGGAGAGATAATGGAACCCTCCAATGGATATTGTTATTGTTCGCTCTGTCAGAGGGCCATGGACCAGTGCAACATCTGGAGCATCCAGAGATGGGAAGATAACTGGTTGAATTAATTCCCTTGCCATCCACCAGAAAACAGTCCAAAGAAGAAATGACATCTCAATCACAAAAATGATTGCAAGCAGAATGAGAATCATGGTGCAAGGCTTAAGGTGCTAGACTAGCAAAAGGAAGATGTGAGCTCTCATCCTACCTTGGGCACGAAACATGGTTGGGTGACTTGGGCTGGAAAAAAAGAGACTGGCCCAATCCACTTCTCAGGGTTGCTGTTGTGGGGAAAATAGGAGTTGAGAGCATTATATTCTACACCTTTTATAGTAGAGAAGAAAGGTGGGAAGATGGAGCAGGTAGTGGAAGAGAAGGAGAAAATATTTTCCCAATAATGGAGAGGGGGATTTTTTTTGGGGGGGGAGGAGATGGGAGCAATAGCGAGAACATTAAGAAAAGAAGGAGGAAAAAGGAGGAGGGGAAGGATGAGGAGGAAAAGAAGCAAGAAAAAGAAGAGGAGGAGGGGGAAAGGAGGAGGAACAAAAGGAGGATGACCTGTGTGCATGGAGGAGGAGGAGGGAGAAGAAGAGAGAAAGAGAGAAGAAGAGGAGAAGGGGGAAGGGGGGGAGAAGAAGAAGAGGACGCAGAGAGAAGAGAGAAGGAGAAGAGAAGAGAAGAAGAAGAAGAAGAAGAAGAAGAAGAAGAAGAAGAAGAAGAAGAAGAAGAAGAAGAAGAAGAAGAAGAAGAAGAAGAAGAAGAAGAAGAAAGATCTGGATCATCCTAAATATACCTCTGTTTTTGCTAACATCTCTTTCTTCTTCCAGGCCAACCACTGTCAAACAAAATGAGATTCAGTCCATAACAAGAGTTGGGAATCAGCATTTCCAGCCAGTGAGGGCATTTCCAGAGGGAAGAGGAGGTGATGTTTTTCTAAATCCCACTTAACCAACAAATGCAAATGAAGGAAGTGGAAACGTCTTTTTGCCTCGCCTCCATGCCGTTCTGCAGACCTCCCACCTTGTTCCCTTGTCCTTGACGAGGGATATGGCTGCCTTAAGGGACTTGTAATGGGATAGGATGCCTTTCACCTCTGGGTCTCGAGTTCGAATTCCAAATCCATTTCAGTTCACTGGTGAGCAAAGGTCACCCTCAGCCCACAAGTGCTTGTTGTAGGTGGTCTCCTTGTGGTTTCTAGAAGGAAGGAGAAGGGGGAAAGCTCACAGAGAAGCAAGAATTATTTTATGTGCACATTTCCCACTTTCGCTTGTATCACACGATCTGATTTGGTTGATCAGCAAAGACGATCAGATGTGCGCTCCAGATCTGGGGAAAGATTGGTGAAGATTTGGAAATGTAGAGGTTGCTCACTGCTGTATTGTCCATTGCTTGGCTCACTTGGGATGTCATGAAATACATATCAACCCATCTAAAGGATTTCTCTTTGTGTAACAAACTGAACGGTCAGGTTGTACACTGTAGGTCACCTTAGTGTTCCTGCATTGACTTTCAGACAGTCTCCATATAAGATGCCATGATTGACCAAAAGAGCAGGTGGATTTTGAAACTATCTTTGGTTTGAATCTTGAAGGTTGTTTTACAAGGAGGAGGAGGAAGAGGAGGAGAAGGAGAAAAGGAGGAGGAGGAAGAGAGGAGAGAAAGAGGAGGAGGAAGAGAAGATGAAAGAGAAAAGGAGGAGGAGAAGGAGGAGAAGGGGAAGGGGGTGCTTTCATAATATTGGAGAAAGGGAAGAAGGATGTTTTTCATAATAATTGAGGAAGAAAAGGAGAAGGATGTTTTCATTATCAGGAAATAGCAGAAGGAGAGAAGGAAAATGAGTTAAAAAGAAGGAGTAAGAGAAAGAGAAGGAGAGAAGGGGGAGGAGAAGGAGAGGGAGGGGAAGGAGGTGCTTTCATAATGGAGAAAGAGAAGAAGGATTTTTTTTTAATATAATAATGGAGAAAGAGAAGGATTTTTTCATGATAATGGAGAAAGAGAAGAAGGATATTTTCATAATCAAGAAAGAGGAGAAGGAGAAGGAGGTACAATGATTTACCAGGGGCAAAAGCTAGGAATGGTGTCCATTATGGCTGGCTATTGAGCAACAGGTGGAATAATACATCCAATGAAGTCTCACCATTTCAGGGATATGACAGCTGTCATCTGAGACTTACAGGTCATTCTGGGTAATAACTTACTAACATCCTGCTAACTCGGACCTCTCTCTTCTGTTGTCCTTCCTGCACCTCAAACCAGGACTTTAATCAAGGCATTGTATCCTTAAATAGCCATGATTCTGGGAAATCTCTCTCGCTTACGTGGAAAAGACTATGAACCGCACTTGGTTGCTTATTCTTGGAGCATTTTCATTCTTTCCTATGGAGACTATGAATAGTATGTATACATGTGTTTGTGTGTGTGTGAGAGAGATGGGGGGGGGGTAGGAGAGAGGAAGAAAGAGGGAGCTGAAGATATTCAATGAGGGGAAGGAGAAAACTATATTGCACGCTAGTTGAAAAAGATTTAAGAAGACTTGGAGTAGTGAGGGGAGAAAGGTAGGAGAGAGAAAAATGTAGCAGAGAGATACTGGAAAAGTGTGGCTTGTGAATTTTATGTTATGGAAAGATGGTATACAGGTTGTCAAGAATAACAGAATAACAGAGCTGGAAGGGACCTGGGAGGTCTTCTAGTCCAACCCCTGCTCAGGTGGCGGCTAACCTTTTTGGGCTCTTGTGCTGAAAATTGTGTGCGCTCGCATGCCAGCACCCAGAAGGCAATGTGTGTGAGCTCCCCCTATGCATGTGCACGCAATCCCCCCCACTGCCCCCTCACCTGCACTGCACATGCACGCACTTCCCAGCTGACTTTCAGCGCGTTTGAGGCCTTTTTTTTAGCCTCCCAGAGGCTCGAGGGAAGCCTCTGTGGACTTTGGAAGCCGAAAAATGGGCCCGTTTCCAGAACGGAAATCAGCTGGGAGCCGCGAGGAGGCGCAGTGCAGGTAAATTTGGCTGGGGCTCATGTGCCCACACAAATGGCTCTGCCTGCCACCCGTGGCACGCACGCCATAGGTTCGCCATCACGGCCATATACCATCCCACTCAAATGGCTGTCCAGTCTTTTATTAAAAACCTCAAGTGATGGAGCACCCACAACTTCTGAAGGCAAGCCCTTCCACTCATGAACTGTTAGTCCTTGATTCATGACCATGAGTGAGCCCCAAATCTCTGTTGCTAAGTGAGTTTTGCCTCATTTTGCAACCTTTCTTGCCTTTGCTGTTAATTGAATCTCTTCCATTGTGAAGTCAGTCACTGTTGAGCAAATCTGGCTTCTCCGTTGACTTTGCTTGTCAGAAGGAAGCAAAAGGGAATCATGCAACCCTGGGACTCTGCAGCCGTCATAAAATACGAGTCAATGGCCAAGCGTCCAAATGTAGATCACATGACCATGGGATCCTAAGTGTGAAAAATGGTCGTATATCACTGTTTTTAGTCCTGTTGTAACTTTGAATGGTCACTAAATATTGTAAGTCTGTAGCTGATCAGGGTAACTGCTTAGTGAAAGAAGCGTGCTTTCTTTTCGTAGATGTTTATAGATTTGCAGGATAATAAGATGGAAAAGGGACAAATTATGTAAATATAAAACCCCATATATTTATGTATATATGGTAAATATATGTATATATGGTAAAACCATATATTTATGTATATAAATCTATACATATAAAAGCAAAATGCCCCTCATGCATCATCACAACATCTCCAGAACCATAAAGCCCACAAACTTGAAATTTGGCAGTATGTTCCTCTTGGCTTCTAAGTGATCACTAAGAAAGGATTTTTCGAAATGACCATCAGAGCATTAATATTTCTTATACTATTATTATTAACACGCTCTGATGCTAAGGAGTTCTAATCCCCCACCTCACCTGAAAATAAAGCTCTTCCAAAAGAAAAAAAAAAAGCAGAGGAGTTTCAGTTTCAGTTTTACTTTCACAGCAACATCAACCAGCTTTAGTACAGAACAGTTGAGCTAAGCCACGCCCAGACTCCTTGCTGCCTCCTTCTTGCTCACACAGCAAATGCTGTTTCAGTTTCCAAACAGCCCTCAACTCTCTCACACACTGACAGGACACTAGCCAGATGAATACCAATGGAAGCTGGTAGGCAGAGGCACAATTTCCCCCCCCAAAAAACTAAGCCCAATCACATAGGTAAAACCAATCAATATGGTAAAAACTGCATACAAACAAATGTTTTATCTATGACCTCCGAATGGATTTATTGCTTTAAAATGTGACCCTTTTCTTCCATATTTCAATTACTCACTAAAAGATGGAGCCCCAACATCTATGCATTGACCAACCCAACCGCTGTGGGGGAAGGGGAAAGGATTTTCAAAGGTGGGGGGAAATGAAAGACTAGACTGTGGATTCTCCCTCCAAGGATAATGCTATTTTCAGATGTTTTGGGGCTGCCAAATTAAAGAGCTGGGCCTTTGAAAGGGAAGGCCTTAATGAACTGGGGAGGTTTCGAATCCCCATCTCCGTGTCAACAGTCCTTTCAGCTTGGAATTTGAGTTATTTGCACAGGAGCCAAAAAAAACGGGGAGACCAGCAGATCCAGGTGTTGAAATTTCTCCATGGCGGAGAAGAGAGGCTTCTTTGAGGAAGCGAAGGAGAGAAAGGAAGGAATGGGCAGCTCGTAAGGGAAGTAGCTTGGCGATTAGTAAGTAGATCGTGAAAGGCCTTTGAAATCTCCTGTGTTCACCGAGACAGCTTTGGGGGAGGGAGTGAGAAGGGGCTAATGGGACTTAATTGTGTGTGGCAGATTTCAAGTCTATAAAGGAGATAACAACTCAAACCAGACAGAAGTGGGACTTCCTTTTGTTCAGGGAAGAAGGTTATAGAAGGTAGAGACAACCCGAGTTTCTCTAGGTTTCATGTTTCCATCACAGTCAACTACAGAGAAACAGAGAGGAACAAAAGAAAACTTAAAAATGAACACCCGTTCTTCTTCTTCTTCTTCTTCTTCTTCTTCTTCTTCTTCTTCTTCTTCTTCTTCTTCTTCTTCTTCTTCTTCTTCTCCTCCTTCTCCTTCTTCTTCTTTCTTCTTCTCTGTATAAGAGAATAACAGAATTGGAGGGACCTTGGAGGTCTTCTAGTCCAACCCCCTGCTTAGGCAGGAAACCTTCTACCACTTCAGACAAATGGCTGTCCAATCTCTTCTTTAAAACTTCCAGTATTGGAGCATCTACAACTTCTGGAGGCAACTCATTCCATTAGTTTATATTGTTGTCACTCTCAGGAAATTACTCCTTGGTTCTTGATTAGCTTCCATGATTAGCTTCCATCCATTGCTTCTTTGTCATGCTTCCAGGTTCTTTGCAGAGTAGCTTGACTCCCTCTTCTTGGTGGCAACCTCTTAGATTTTGGAACTCTGCTATCATGTCTCCCCTAGTCCTTCCTTTCAAAAAACTAGACATTCCCATTTGCAGCAACTGTTCTTCAGTCCCCTAATCTTCTTTGCTGCTCTTCTCTACACTCTTTCTTGAGTCTCAACATCTTTTTTTACATAATGGCGACCAAAACTGGATGCAGGATTCCAAGTGTGGCCTTACCAAGACATTATATTATTATCAACACTTCACGTGATTTTGATTCTATCCCTAGGTCTGAGTTGGCGAGTTTGTCATTTATTATTTTGGTTAAAGCTTAAAGGTTATAACTGCCTAACTTTTTAAACCATGAAATGATCTTTAGTTCATTTCATTGGAATGTCTTGGCCAGACCAACAAAGCTTGACTTGATCCTACCTTGACACTTTTCTCGTGTATCTCCTGGTGTTTTTCCACCTCATCTAGTTAACATCTGTTCTTCTGTTCTTCTCTTTTGTGGCGAGAACCAGATCTTGCTGTGCCTTTTTCGAAGTGGTCCTTCTCCATATGCTGTGTACATTGAAACTCCTGAATCATTCTTCTGTTTTGACCTGATCTGAGTATTCCATCTTTTCTGCCTCTCCTTTACTAGCTTATCTACAACAGGAAACAATAGATGGAAGCTAATCAAGGAGAGAACCAACCTAGAAATAAGGAGAAATTTCTTGACAGTGAGAACAATTAATCAGTGGAACAACTGGCCACCAGAAGTTGTGGGTGTTCCAACACTGGAGATTTTCAAGAAGAGATTGGATAGCTGTTTGTCTGTCATGGTATTGTGTCTCCTGCTTGAGTAGGGGGAGGGATTAACAACTCTGTTATTCTGTTCTTCTGCTTCTTTGACATCATGGCATGAAAATGCACAGGACAGGGGCTATGATAGGTGTACAGACAATACTACCGCTGCATGCTAAAAAATAACATGCTGGTATATGGGTAATTGCAAGATATTATGGGAAATGGGGTGACTAGCATGACCTTGCTTATTCAGACCAGAGGGTCTACAAAAAATTCTGAACCAAAACATCTCTAGTCAGAAAAACCCACAAGGAAATTTCTCCTAGTTTCAGGAAGTAAACAAAAGACCTTCAGCTATTGCTCAGTTCTATCAATTTGACTTCCTCTGTTGATCTCAGGCTAGGTACCACATAATATAGCACCACGTAATATAATATCAGTATAATATAATATCAGTATAATATAATATAATATCAGTATAATACAATACAATATAATACAATATATTTTCCTAACAGTGAAGACAATTAACCAGTGGAACAGCTTGCCTTCAGATGTTGTGGGTGCTTCATCACTGGAGGTTTTTAAGAAAGACTGGACAATTACTTGTCTGAAATGGTATAGGATATCTGCTTGAGCAGAAGGCTGGACTAGAAGACCTCTAAGGTCCCTTCCAGTACTGTTCTATTCTTCCAGTTCTGTTCTGTTCTGTTCTGTTCTATTCTATTCTATTCTATTCTATTCTATTCACCATGTTTCCCACAAAAAACCTAATCTCAGTGACACTCAGGGGAGCAAGTCGATTTTTACTGGAGGACGGGACAATTCTCCTCCATATGACATTGATTCGCTCACTCTCTCAATCTGCCAGCTCTCTTCTCCCCCCCTCCCCACCCAACCCCATCACTTCCTGTTGAACAAATAAACATCAGGGTGTTGACAGCTGTCAGAAGGAACCTGATGGAAAATGGATGTTGTGGTGGAGGGAAGATGTGTGTTTTCCTACCTAGGTGTGTTGGGCATGGGAGAAAGAATGAAGCTTTTGTGTGGCAAGGCACAAGCAAGGATGAGGTAAACCTGGAAGTGGGGGAACCAGAATGGGTGGCCTTAAGACGTTCCTCAAGCTTCATCTTGAAACAGAAGAAAAGAATCTCAGCACCTTGTGGGATCAGAAGGGGAAGAGACATTGGACATTTGACTTTCTGGAATGAAGACATGAACTGATAATTAGCTGAGGTTCCTAAAAACTTGGGACATGAAAGAGAATTTTGTTGACTCTAGTCAACTCCAGACTCTTTGATCCTAGTTTGTATTGGCCACAATTTAGCCCAAAATTTCTGTTCCTGAGCGAGACATCTGTCAAGTGAGTTTTGGGCCCCTTTGCGACCTTCCTTGTCAAAGTTGTTAAGTGAATCATTGCAGTTGTGAAGTTAGTAACAATGGTTGTTAAGTGAATCTGGCTTGGCATGGGCTTCACCTGTCAGAAGGTTGCAAAAGGGGATCACGTCATAAATATGAATCAGTTGCCAAGCTTCTTAATTTTGATCACGTGACCATGGTCGTAAATGTGAAAAACGGCCATCAGTTATCAGTTGTTCAATGCTGTTGTAACTTTGAATGTTCACTTAATGAACTGTTGTAAGTTTAAGACTACCTGTACCATTTCAGACAAACGCAGGAGACCCTATTTCAAACAAATGCTTGTCCAGTCTCTTCTTAAAAACCTCCAGTGTTTTTAAACCCACATCTAGAGGCAAGCCTTTCCATTGAATAATTATTCTGTCAGGAAATTTATCCTTCTACAATTTGACTCCACTAAGACCCCACCCCAATCCCCCAGGGCCGCCCCAAAAAGAGAGAATTGTCGATGGAAATATTGTGCAAATGCATTGGTACAGACCGTTTCTGAATAAAGGCTGTTTCTGAATATAGGCAGTTTTCTACAATACATTCTATTTTTAGGGAACTGTTGAGCCAAGAACAATGTCCCAAATTTCAGAGAACAGCATCAAACTAAGGGTAAGGGGCTTCTTAGTTGCCTTTTTCTCCCAGATAGTATTTAAACTTTCTTCAGCCTTTAAAAAAAACCCCAACCCCGTTGTCCAGCACTGTCTCTTTCAAGAAAGTTTATTCAAGTCAAAATCCTTGAAAGTCATAATAAACTTCTAAAATTTTTGCTATGATTCTGAATCTATCCATCTGTTTGTCTGTCTGTCTGTCGATCTATCTATCTATCTATCTATCTATCTATCTATCTATCTATCTATCTATCTATCTATCTATCTAACATCTATTTATCATTAACCATCTATCAATTATCTAACTATCTGTTATCTATATTGCTATTACTATATTACTTGCTATATCATTCTTGCGATATCAGTGATTATTTTGGCTCTCTTGTTTACAATTTCCTTATATTTAAAACTTACAATTCACTTAACATCAGAGCAAAATGAAAGTTAATAATATCCTTTATAAGTGGCAATAATTTTCATATAATCTTTCATATTATCTCTGACCAAATATTTTTTAATTGATCAATCTGTCTGCATTGCTTAGATATAAACACTGTTGGAATTAATTATGACCATTTATATGCAAAAGCATGTCCTGGAATATTAGGGAGAGTTCAGAAAATAAACTTTCTGGTGATTAAAATACAGTATTAAGATTGTTTCTTAGATGAATAGGGAGTTTGCTTTAGATATGTAGATGCCTTGCAAAATATTCATTTTCTTCTTAAACATTTTGAATAGCCTCTTTGAATTTATCTGCAAAGAAAACATTTGTGATATTAGCAATTACTGCCAATCTTATTAATATTATCCAAAATTATTTGCAATAATTTTTTAAAAAATGCCTCAATTTTAAAAGAGAAATAAAATGCATTTGCATTTTTTTATTTGGAAGGTTTTGAATGCAAATCCCATTTAAAAATTAGCAAAAATATTTAAAAGAATTCTCTTATAAAAAAAAAGAGAGACAATTACAAGACGTTCTCTTTCAGTTAAATTCTAATCTTACCAAGTGAACTGAAAGGAACTTTCTTTTAAAATATACTTTGGGTTTTTTTTAGGAATGCAAAGCCCAGTTGTATCATTTATCAAACATAAGCATTACATTGTATTCGTATAAAAATAAGCAGCCGCAGTAACTTACTTTGTGGTATTAAATTTGAATGTCTCTTTTATTTTATTTCACAAAATTTTCTATTTGTGAAAATGTGGTTGGAGAAAGTAAAGAACAACAAAGAAAAGCAAACAAGGAAACAAAACTAAAATAACCAGTTCCTGTAATTTTATGCTACAAATTGTTACGGCAGTTAATCATAAAAAATAGGAATATTTCATAGGATTATTTTTGAGAAAGAAAGAAAAAAAGAAAGAAAGAAAGAAAGAAAGAGAAAGAAAGAGAAAGAGAAAGAAAGAGGGGGAGGGAGGGAAGGAGGAAAGAGAAAGAGAGAAAAAAAGAAAGAAAGACAGACAGACAGACAGAAAGAAAGAAAAGACCACAAATACAGAGTAATATATATCAAAGAGATACACTCTGGATAGAAAAAATAAAATATTTGCAACAGAGTATTCTACTCAAGGTGTATTTCTCCATCACAGTAAATTCATTTAAAACAACATGATGATTCTTTTCATAGGCTTAAGTAGTTGTGCAGTGCTATACGTGGACAAAATTTGGAGAATGTTTATATAACAGCGGGAAACTTGATTTATGATTTCAATCTTCTTTCTTTCTTTCTAAATGTAAATTTATGCTGTCAACCCACTGTGATTAAAGATTCTTATGTTTAAGTCTCTTCTGAGTCATGGAGTTTTCACTTATTTAAATGTACACATGTGTGCATGCACACACACAACTTCCTCCCTATAAATTGGAAGATAAATTTTATCTATTCCTATTTACCTAGCGTGTTCTACTTTTTCAGGGTCACTGGCACCCTGCAATGAAACCACAAGTGGGAATCACCTCCACGATCCAAATTTCTTTGGCCAACACCTCCAAACTCCTTTTTCCCCCCCTTTTTTTTAGCAAAAGAGGGGTGGTGGAGAATCAGTTCATAGTCTCTGTTGCCTCTTTGTCACAGGCAACTTTCCTTGCAAATTGTAAGAATGTCCCAGTCAGTTTCAGCGCAACTGGGGGAACTGAGTTACAAGCAAAACCATACCCAAGATGTTGTGCCAGCTAAATTCTCTAATCCAGAGAGAGAGAGAGAGAGAGAGAGCACATTGGAAACCATTTTAGGATTATCCACAGCTAAGAAGCACATGCAGTGTTCTGACGTCCTCCCACAACACAGTATATTTTTATTTTAATTAATAGTAGCCTACACTCAAGCCTTTAGGGAACAATCTCTCACTCTGATGGGCTGCCGTTTGCACAGAGACAGTCTGAATTGTGAAAATAAATGAAGATGGGATAGAGGATGTATTATTCCTACCAAATAAATAAGAAAAAAAAACCTATTCGTGTCACAGGCTCATTAAGGCTGAGGCATCAACTTAACAATGTTAAATATTAAACTCAAGAGCTACCCTCGTATGAAATAAATATTGCTTTTGGTTATTCAGTACTCTATTGCTGCATAGACTTCTCTCTTTAAAAAAAAAATATTTGCACCACAGTTTCTATGCTTAATCTATAAACTCATGATGATCAAACTAAGTTGTGATGTAGCAGAGGCATTTTTAAGACTTTGCTTTGCATTTGTGCATTTGCATTTGCCGGGGGGGGGGATATTTTCAATGCCCAATTTTAAAATAAAGTGACATCCCGTCACCAAAGGAAACAGATAAAACCTATTACATAATAACATTGTTGTACAGAAAAGGCAGAATTCTTGTAGCCCCTTATATAATATTTTTCAGATCAACAAGAACTGGGTAGACTTGGGAGATAAACAATTTTTCAGTGTGGATGGCCCTGTCAATTTCACATTAGAGGAAGAAAATAAACATCCGTTTATACATTTTGCAAGATTCTGTTTCAGCAGGGAATTTTTTTTAAAAAAGGAATCCTGTAAATCTCTGAGCTGGGCTAATTGATCTCCATGTTCCTTATACCTTTAAATTCTAGGATTGTAAGAGAGTAAAGCAATAGTTTTTTGTGGTATGTATAAAGTGGTGTAGAAGCGCCTGGATTTCCTGAGAAGCAGAAAAACAAATCATGTAGGATAGAAGTTTGTGAAGTCTCAGGAGGAGGGGGAAAAAAATATCCAGATTTGTCTTCCTCACCCCAAGACAAACCAAACCCAAAGGATCCCAAGCGATCTCCCTCCCTTGCTGCAAATGGATTCAAGAAACCCAAACAAGCAGATTTAAAAGAGTTTTACTCTCTCTGCTTGCTATTATTTTTCTCAAATGCAATTCTGGATAAAAGTCTTTCCAGAGGCCACATATGAAACCCGTCCATGATACCAATTGTGGTAAAATGCAATCAGTGAAATGGGGGGGGGGGGGGGGGNGGGGGGGGAGAGGGAGAAAAAGAAAAGAATTTCATCTGTTCTCACCAGGGTTTTTATTTCTCATCTTTCAGATATAAAATTTCTCTTTTTCCATCGCCCTCTGTTTTCCTTTCCATTAACTAAACTTCCTTACAGAGGCTGTTATCACTGGAGATTTATTCCCCGTTAGTAATGCCTTAATATTTCCCAGGTTGTATTGGCTTTGTAAGGAGACAGGCTCTATTCCTGGGAGTAAAAGACCGTGTAGCCAACGATAACTCACGAGTCAAAATAAAGCCTGCATTTGCTTTATTCAACACTTCCAGTTGGTCAGATCATGTATCTTGTTTTGGTGGAAACGGGGGTTTTCTTGAAACCAAATTGGAGAAGTTCAGCCAAGCTGAATTTTTTTTAGGCGCTGGAAAAACGAAACCATTTTCTGCTTTGGGAAAAGACCCGGGTGTTTGAATTTCACATCAAAGGATGTGGAGTTATTCTACGAAAGGCCCAGAGAATTTGGGAACTCTTAAAATACCAAGTCCCACCGCAAGGAAAATCAAACTTGTGCAAGCCACAATGATCTGTTTCTAACTGGGGGAGTGGAAGGGGTCCCTCTTTTAATTTGCAGCTCCAGGAAAGCAAAAAAACGGACAGTATTACAGACTCACGAACTAGACTTTAGAAGAAATCCTTTTGGGAAAGACGTTTTCCATTTTGATTTTTTAAAATTTTGAGATTTGGGGATCTTTTGGGAGTCTTTTGGGAAACCCATCACTGCGGCTGACCGAGTACATCTGCACACATGAATAAGCTACATTTGAATTCCCAGAGGTCAACCTTGATTCTGTCAGTCATGCAACTTTGATCTGGAGAAGGATGCACAGGCTGAGCAGAAAATTTTTTGGGTTTGGTGGGGTTTTTTGCCAAATTTCATCATTTTTTCCCCTCCTTTTTCATGTGGCAAACAGAAACTGCCACCTCTGGCTGTTTATCCAAAGTTGTCTTCCTTTCTAAAAATGGTTGCTGTTTTTCCTCTTTATTTTAAGAAATTCATTCAAATTTCCCCTTGGGATATTTTTGCAGATGTCTCTCTCAGTTTGGGCTGGCAAAGAGGTCAGATCGGACTAAAATTCCTTCAGTTCCTTAGCAACATACATTTTGGGTTCAATTGCTGTCATCAGCCGGGGACTACCTGTACAGGATCTCCTGTTCGAGCAAGGGGTTGGACTAGAAGACCTCCAAGGTCCCTTCTAACTCTTGTTATTCTACTCCGTAGAGCAAACTAGGGAAGGTTTGGGACAGCCCTGTTTCCATATCCCTTTAAATGTCCGTAAAAAGCCCAAAGGACATCAGAATTCTCTTTTCTCAGGATATGAACAAGCCCTGCAAAGGATCTCCCTTTCATTCAGCAATTTTTAGGCTGAGATTGTGCGGAAGTGGAATTCTTCAAACGTTTCCCCTTGCTGCCTAATAATATCCATCAAAGCTTTTCCAGCCTGAAGAGCAAGGACACACTTCATAAAGATCCAATCAGGAGGGAATTCTTCCTGGAAATGCAGAGAGAGCATTTTCCAGCTTGCACGGAACCATCAGATCTTGTGGATGGATTCAGGCTGAAACATTCCAAGTTCATTTTTCTTCTCTGTCAAAAGGGATGTAGGTTTTTTTTTTCCCCCCATGTTCTCCATTTTGCAGAGAAAAGAAATGTAGGCTAGGCTCAAGCGAACATTTCAATTCTATTTACATTACTGCAATTTAATTCTCAGTTTGGTACTGACCATTAGAAGTGCTCAGAAATCCATTTCTCATTTTTTAAAATCATGATAGCAATAGCACTTAGGCTGATATACTGCTTTATAGTGCTTTATAGTGCACTATAGTGCTACAGCCCTTTCTAAGCAGTTTACAGAGTCAATCTGGATCCTCATTTTACCCACCTCGGAAGGGTGGAAGGCTGAGTCAACCTGGAGCCTGGTGGGATTCGAACTGCTAAATTTGCAGGCAGCCAATAGTTAACAGAAGTGGCCTGCAGTACAACACTCTAACCACTGCGCCATCACGGCTCTGATGATGGTTTTATAGTAACGATTTTGTCATTTTGTCCTGCGAATATCATTTTACATTTCTGTAAAAAAGCCCTCATGAAATTATTTAACTGGTTTCTGAACCAGTTTAAATTTTATACTTGCAAACTCTAATTCAACCAGATCATGGTGGTCTGAAAGGTTTTTTTGTTTTTTTTTCCCAAAAGGCAACTGGACTCTGTTTGTTTTTATTTGAAGATATTTCACTTCTCATCCAAGAAGCTTCATCGGTTCTGGTGTAAAGACCAACTAAGACGATGAAAGGCCTAGAGTCTAAAACATATGAAGAACAGTTGCAGGATTTCAGTATGGCTAATCTAGAGAAAAGAAGGACTGGGGGGGACATGATAGCAGTAATCCAGCATTTGAGGAGCTGTCAAAAAGAGGAGGGGGTCAATTTATTTTCCCAAGCCCCAGGAGGCAGGGGAAGAAATAATGGATGGAATCTGATCAAGGAGAGGAGCAACCTGGAATTCCTCACAGTGAGGACAATTAACCAGAGGAACAGCTTGATTTCAGGCATTGTGAGTGCGCCATCACTGGAGGTTTTTAAGAAAAGACTGGATGGTCACTTGTCTGAAACAGTATAGGATCTCTTGCTTGAGCAGGGGATGGACTAGAAGACCTCCAAGCTCTCTTCCAGCTGTGTTCTGATTCTAAAAGGCAAGGCAATTGATACTGAGCTGTCAATCTTCTGAATGTCCTTGAACTGATAGGTAATTTTGGGCCTCTCGGCTACGGTCCTTATTAGGAAAGATGCTTTTCTTCTCTTACCTTCTTGGGGAGGTCAGCCAACCTGGGTACATTTAAGCCTCCCCTTCCAAAGCCCTACTTTGAAGGATCCTTTGGTCTCTGATCTGCTTCGTACAAGTCAACAGACATTCTGGAACCAAGCCTGCCATTGACCTTGGGGGTCACAGTTCTCTCTCGACTGCCCCTTTCCCAACTATGTACTTTGGCCGAGATTCAAGAGAGCCTGACTCTTTTCGAAAAAGCTAATGACTTCTCGCCAGTCTCGGACCGCTCTGACTGGTGTCAGCACCAGGGAGATAATCCGGGCCTGTAATATTTTGTTACAGAGCAGCTCAAATGCAGCCATTGCCATGGCACATGCCTAGGAAGGCTGTGACATTTCAGGGACCCCCATTTACATTTGGCCATGACCGAGAAAGGTCTAATGCTAGAGTCAACAATGAGATCTGAAGGAAAGGAGAGCCTGGATGCATATGAAACTTCCCCATCATTCACGGCGCACCATCTGTTCCTTGATTTCTTTCCCCACATCACAACGTGCTAAAAGTCCAACCATGACACAAACCATGTTGCTCTCCCTGCACACGAGAGGCAAGAAATCTCATGTCAAAAAAAATACAATAAAGATGAGCTATATTTGATTATACATATTATTACTGCGGCAAAGGATAGCATTTGCCCAGAACTGGAAAGAGGCAGACACACCGACTGAAGACAAAGTAATAAACAAAATCTTGATATGCGCTGAAATGGACAAGCTAACTTTAGAGATGAAAAATAAAGACGAGTCCGCATATGATGCAATTTGTGATAGATTCTATCACTGGTAGAAGCGGAAAGGAAGGTCCTAAGTTGGGAAAGGAGTTGCTGAGAGGGTAACTCCTTTACCCTCAAATTAACCTCTATTGACCTCACCCCATTCCTAAGAGGTCTGTAAAGGGCGTCCATAAGCGCACAATCGTGCCTACCCTCCCTGTCCTATTGTCCCCAATTATTAGTTCCTATTTCTTATATTTAAACTTATGTTTATTCTTATTTCTATTGTATTGTAAGCTTTTGACTAAATAAATAAATAAAGGAGTGTATGAGGTGAAAAGAGGACCAATGATGTTGGAAAATGTAATATATGAGCAAACAAATACATATATATGTTTACATTTGAATAATTGTATATATATATATGATACTGACCAAAAGTTATGTCAAACCAACTTCACTGTGTTCAATGTTTTTAATTACTTTTTCAATAAAATATTTAATTAAAATATAAAATAAAATAAAAAAGAGGAGAGATGAGAATCTCATAAACGCCGATTTAAACCTGGAGCAAAAGCCAGAAAGCTGGGTTAAACTGGAGTGTTTTGCTCTCTGGGGCAAGGTATGGAAGTAATCCTTTACTTACAACCACAACTGAGCCCAAAATTTCTCTGGCTAAGTGAGACTGTTTGCGATTCCCCATTTTATGACCTTTGATAAAATCTCTTTGTTGTTAAGGGAATCACTGCAGTTGTTGAGTTAGGGACATGGCTGTTGACTGAATCTCGCTTCCCCATATTGACTTTGCTTGTCAGAAGGTCGCAAAATGGGGATTATATGACCAGCTGGGACATTGTCATAAATATGAGTCAGGTGAATTTTGATCATGCGGCCATAGGGATGCTGCAGGGTTATGAGTGTGAAAAATGTTCGTAAGTCACTTTTTCACTGCTGTTGTAACTTTGGACAGTCACTAAATCAACCTGTTGTAAGATGAGGACTACCTGTATCTTATCAAGTGCTGGTGACTAGCACTGATGATATTATCTAGTTGGGTCATGAAATGTCTGCAAGAAATCAAGCAAGCTCAGAGAGCACCCAGGACCCCACAATCCTCCTCCTCTCCACAAATCTCTTTCCTTTCTATAACTGATGATGTCACCTAATTGGGTCATGAAATGTCTGCAAGAAATCAACAAAGCTCAAAGAAATCAAGGAAACCCACAGTCCTCCTTCTCCTCCCTTCCCACTCCCTTCCAGCATTGATGATGTTACCTAGTTGGGTCATGAAACATCTGCAAGAAAACCACCAAACTCAGAGAGCACCAAGAACCCTTCCTTGAAACCCCGAGCTACAAATATCTTCCTTTGGTGCCAACTTTGTTGACAGTAGGTGAATAGGATCTCACATCTAGAGGTAATGTCCTTGCTTGTCTGGCTTAAGAAACCTGGTCCCACCACCATGACTCTTATATTGCTGCCAACACAGACAGAGGAAAACCAAGAATTTCAGATCACGGTTCTAGAACACACCATTTTGGAAACTCATCACCCACTTTTTGAGCATTCCCAAGCCTGACGTTCTGTGGATGTTTTACCTCAGGGGGTCTTCAAACTTGACACCTGTAAGACTTATGGATTTCAACTCCCAGAATTCCTCCTCCAGTCATGTTAGCTCAGGAATTCTGGGAGCTGGAAGTCCACAAGTCTTAAAGCTGCCATGTTTGAAGACCCTTGTTCTATCTGGTCGTGAGAGAGGAGCTCTGTCGCAAGAGGTCCTGCTTCCCTACCCCAGCTCGGGGAAAACTTCTTGTTGTCCTAAACCCTATCTGGTAATTAATTCCCAAAGACTTCAAAAGTCCACCATTCCTCCAGAGTCAGAGCAGGCCAAGAAAAACAGGGCCTTGGAGCAATGTCAACAAATTGGAGAGCTAATCCATTCTGCTCGTTCCTGGCCCAGGGGCTGGGAGCCTCTGACATTTTCTTCACAGCTGCTTTCCCCCCACACCTCTGCTAAGGTTCATTCTGTCTCCCCTTGACTTCCTCTTGGTCCCCTTGGGTCACCACTCAATGTGTGTTCCGCCACAGAGGAAGTAGTCAACGAGTGTTACAAGCCTTCCTTTCTCTTGCCAATTGGCGGTAGATAATAAACAAAGTGAGTTTGTCGACTTTTCTTTCTTTCCCCTTACTGGGAGTTGAAAGGTTTCCTCATATTTTTATTTTATTTTTTACCTCAGTCCCCTTAAATTTCCTCTTGATGTTTTGCAAAAGGAAGAAAGAAAGGGATTTGCCCAGCCCGGTTCCTGGGTAGCTTCCCATCCCATGTCTTGGGAATACATTTTAATCCATTGTTCTTACAATTCCACTTGCCAAGGAAGATCTCACAAACCAGCTTGCTTGATTAAGATCTTCTAGACCCAGCTGGTGATTCTTCTCCATGTCTCACCAGCATTGCCACTGTGCTGGGTTGAAATAGGGGAGAGAACTTTTTCTTATCCCAGAGTTTGGAACATCTCCAGTTCAAATGACATGGGGTGACATGATAGCAGTATTCCAATATCTCAGGGGCTGCCCCAAAGAAGAGGGAGTCAAGCTATTCTCCAAAGCACCTGAAGGCAGGACAAGAAACAATGGATGGAAACTTATTAAGGAGAGAAGCAACCTGGAACTAAGGAGAAATTTCCTGACAGAACAATTAAATTAGTGCAATGACTCCAGAAGTTCTGGGTGCTCCAACACTAGAGGCTTTTAAGAAGAGATTGGATAACTGTTTGTGTCAAATGGTATAGGGTCTCCTGCTTGATCAGGGGGTTGGACTAGAAGACCTCCGAAGTCCCTTCCAACTTTATTATTATATTATTCTATTATCTAAGGCTGCCAACTTTTCTGAGATTCAAATCCTGAAAGGGAATAGAAGGAAAAGCAAACTCTGCTGAGATTTTTGGGAGATGGATCAGTCAAACCAAGCGCTTCAGAACAGGTTCATAATAATGAATGGTTTTGAAGGAAAAAAAACAAACCCCTCCACATATTTTTGTGTCGGTCTTCAAGGTGGGGAATGCCAGTGATCCTAGATTAGCCTGATGACAGAACTGTACCTTAATGAAACCGGCATTCACCTGCCGTTCCTTTTCTGCCGCACTTTCCCTTGTCATTAGAAGAACCACATCAAGCGAGGCCTGTCAATCAAGCAAGTCAAGACTCCAGCTCCGACTTTCATGTGCTAATGAGCACTAATTAGGTAAACAGTGGAAAGCCCCTTGGTGAAAGTCAGGACCAGCTTTCCAGATTCCAGGCAGCAACTGCTGTGAAGGCAGGCCTCTATTTTAACATTTTCTTCTCTTTATTTGATTGAGTTGCACATCACAGAGGAAGATTTTGTGATGCTCGAATTGGGGTGGATGGTAGTTGCTCAGGAGGGGCTACAAATGGCTGACTAACTTTTGGGCACCTCGTGTCTTTGCTTAAGCAACATCTTCTGGTGATTCTTATTTTAACAAGCATTTTGACACTCAAGGTCTGGGCGTGAGCATGAAAATATATTTTTGGCTTGGGGTTTGTACTGGTGGCTTCACAGACAGGTCTATGTGATTTTCTGGGCAGTAACCTGGAAGTGATTTGCTACTGTCTTCTTCTAGGACTTTAAAATCTTTTTTTTTTTATTCCTATCTATTCCTCTGACCTAGTCTATTAGATAGATGTTCCTAGTTGTTTCCCACAGAGGTATTGATCAGGCCAATTTTGCTTACTTTGTCTGGAGTCACCCACAGTTAAGAAAGTGCTGCTAAGGCAGAGACAGACAGACAGACAGACAAAGATGGGTAGATAAAATTATGGATGGATGGATGGATACAGATAGAAATGGATGGGAACATAAAGATGGACAAATGGATGGACAATGGACAGGTAAAATAGGTAAGGATGGATGGATGAATGGATGGACTGTCAGACATGGGTATCTAGATAAAGGTAGATGGATGGATGGATAGATGGATGGACAAATAGGGGTAGGTAGATAAAGTAGATAAATATGGAAGAATGGATTGTTAAGTAGATATAGATACATACAGATTGATGGATATATAGATGGACACACATGGATGAATAAAGTTAGTTGGATGGATGGATAGATAAATAGAGAGAGAAATCGATGGGTATATAAAGCTGGATAAATGGATGGACAGATATGGATGGATGATATATTAGATCAGAGTAGGTAAGCAAGATAACAGTAAAATGGCTATTTATCACTCCCCATTTAAACGAGTGTCACACCTCCCAACAATTATATTTGTCCCCCAACAGTGTACACAATAATTCAATAGGGCACCTAAGCACATTTTCAAGATCTCACCTAACTTTCCCTTGTGACTAAAATTAGGCATTGAAAATAAAGAGGCCACTCACCTCTACGTCAATGCTCTGATTTTTTTCACCAGCTGCTAATCTAACTGGCCTTCCCCACTCCTCCAGTTTGGCTCCCACATGCAAATATTTAGACAGTCTCAAGTTTAACCCTGTTCATGTCCACACCTTGCTGCCCTCTGTCCATCAGAAGAGTCACATTGAAGCAACTTGGCTACTCTGTGTGAGATGCTTGCTTGGCATCAGCTGTGATTTATGATGTGCAAAAAAAACACGATCTTTCAAGCTCTGTGAACAAGATGATCTTCTGGTGCCTGTGACTTCATCTGAAAAGATCCAATTCTTTATACATCCAGGTAATGAGCTGATTCTCACCTGGCTCACCTCCACCTCTGATTTTCACATTCTCTCACAAAAGTCCCATGTTGAGATGATATATCGATAGGCATTGAATGGATCCAATTATCATTCTTTGGACATGTTATGCAGATATCCTGGAACATAGCATCCAGTTTTGGTTGCCACAATATAAGAAAAAAGAGGTTGAGAAACTCTAGAAAGAGTGCAAAGAAGAGCTACAAAGATGATTAGGGGGCTGAAGGCTAAGACATACGAAGAACGGTTGCAGAAATGGGTTATGTTTAGTTTAATGGAAAGAAAAATTATGGGTGACATGATAGCAATCCAATATTTGAAGGGCTGCCCCAAAGAAGAAGGAGTCAAGCTATTCTCCAAAGCCCCTGAAGGCAGGACAAGAAGCAACGGATGGAAACTAATCAAGGAGAGAAGCAACCTGAAATTAAGGAGGAATTTCCCAGCAGTGAGAACAATTAATTAGTGGAACAACTTGCCCCCAGAAGTTGTGGGTGCTTCAATCCTGGACGTTTTTAAGAAGAGATTGGACAACCATTTGTCTGAAATGGTATAGGGTTGGACTAGAAGACCTCCAAGGTCCCTTCTAACTTTGTTATTCTACCCTATGATGGTGGGAAAAGTGGAAGGAAAGAGAAGGAGGTAATGACCAACCACAAGATAGATAAATTTAATTCTTGCATGAATGGGTACACCATTGGAAAACTTGAAAGACCAGGTTTGGGACAGACCTGGAGAAAATCTATTGTGATTGATAAGAGTCAACACTAACTTGATGGTACCTAATCAATCAACTGAAAGGAAGAAAGTCAGTTAGAATGTTCCTCCCATCCACCCACCCATCCATCAGGTTGCTAGGAGTGTTAAAATGACTTGACATCACCTAATCAATCAATCAATCCCTTCCACTGATATTGGATCAATAGCCTCATTATCCTGCCCCCTTTTCTATAGGTTTGTGCCCTGGCAATAAACTATTGCATAAATTGTGCAGCATCCTCTGCAACTTGAATAAAACCACCAAGAATCATTTCGTGGGATTTAGTACAACAGAATCCAGATGCAACTCCTTTATGATTAATTCATATTTATTATTCATAATAGGCCCCTATTTATTTTTCATAAGCTTCTGCCTATAATAAGCTGTTTATTATTCATAATAAGCTGTTTATTATTCATAATAAGCTGTTTATTATTCAAAATAAACTAATTGTTATTCATTATAAACTCATAAGTTCCACTTTATTATTCATAATAAACTCCTGTTCAAAGGACAAGCCAGAAATTTCATTGACTGACTTAGAAAGAATATTCTTGGCATAAATATTCTCTCTCTCTCCTCTCTCTTTCCCTCTTCTCTCTCGCCTCTCTTTTTTCTCCCTCTCTTCTCTCTTCTCTCTCTTCTCTCTTTCTCCTCTCTTCTTTCTCCCTTCCCCTCTCTCTTTCTCTCCATTCCTCTTTCTTTTTCTTTCTCTCTTCTTTGTCTTCTTTCTCTCTGTATGTCCTCTTTCCTTCTCTCTCCTTTCTCTCTCTCTCCTCCTCTTTCTCCCTCTCTTCTCCCTCTCCTCCTCTCTCTTCTCCTTCCCTCTCTCCCTCCCCCTTCTCTCTCACAATGTAATGCATCTCATCTACTCAAGGAGGAAAACAGACCCTGAGTTCTGCAACGCCTTGTCAGCCATTCCCCCGCCTTCATTCTTTTCCTTTTTAAGCCAGCCGTTCTATATTTAAACTTGCCATGCCAGAAATAGTGTAACCCGAGGTGCTCATAAATGCACTTTTTAATATTCTGCACACCCTGGAACATAGATCTTCTGGAGAGGTCTAATCCAGGCGTAAATCAACACTCCCTCTAGGGTGTATTTATCCGTGGACTCCCTTCAAAATGGACTCGAGCCTATAGTAAGTCCCACTAGGAGGTTCTGGAGGGCTTTCTCTGTGAGTGGTCTTCAACAACAACAACAATAATAATAATAATAATAATAATAATAATAATAATAATAATAATAATAATAGAGGATGGTTTAATTCCAGTCCTCTGGTTTCACTGGTCTAAGGGAAGAGTTTCTCCACTGGAAAATGATTAAAAGGAATCTGATCTTCTCCTTGGCAGAGAGATTTCGTGCGTGATCTTGTCAAGGAGAGGAAAGGCATCTTGGGTGTAGCGTGCAGTGATGGTCATACTTACGATATTGTTGCCCAGAGTTGCTCCACNTGGTCATACTTACGATATTGTTGCCCAGAGTTGCTCCACAGTCAGATTGGATGGCATATATAACATGAATAAATTGTCGTCGTCATCACAAACTATAAAGAGTTTGCGAGTAGAAGTAGTAGAACCACGGTTTTAAAGGCAGCGAGGATTATATTGGCACAATGCTGGGAAAGTGAAGATACACCGCGAGATGAAGAGACAGTCAAGGAGATATTAGATGGTGATGCAGAAATGGACAGATTGATATTGAAAATTAAAAGAAAGAAGATGCAAAGTAATATCAAACATGGAATCTGTTTTACCAGTGGCTTGAAAAGAGAGGTGGAGATTAAGAATGTAAATTTATAATGTTAAGCAATAATTACACAGATCAGTGGTCGCCAACTAGTGGTCTGGGGACCACTGTGAGTCTGCGATTAAATGTTGGTGGTCCGCAGAGAAATGTCACCCCCCAAAGCAATTAATCCAGGCTATGTGAGAACACAAGGCTGTGCTGCCCACATGGCCTGTGGGAACATAAGGCTTGTGTCACTTGCATTGCAAACAACACAAGGTAGTGAGGGCAGGGGGGAAAGGGCAGAGAGCGGGAACTTGTCCCACACAACCCACACGCCTGGCCTGGCCACCGGGCTGCTTCTTCCCGCTTCTTTCTTCTTCTGCTTTTGGCTGCACACAAGGAAAGCAGCCAAAGTCTTTCTTTCTCTCCCCCAAACTCCACCAGAAATGAGTCTTTGGGACCCTGCAAGGCCTCCTGCTCCAAGAGGCTGCGCTGGCACNCCCCCCCCCCCCGAGAACGGAGCTGGATACTGTATCCTGTGATCCCAAATAAAGAATGATTGATTGGTAGGAAAATGGGGTGGGGAATTTTTCTGCAGACCTTTTTGGGGATTTTCCCAGGGTCTCTGGGCTGCAGGATTTAAAATTATGAGTTTGGTGGTCCCTGAGGTCCATAAGATTGGTGATCCCTGACCCAGACAACATGATGTTCATTAAGCACTAAGAAATGCATTTAATAGAAAACCAATTAAAAAATAACTTGCAAGTAGAAGTAGAACCACTGCAGCAAAGGAAAGCAAAGATAGCACCAATGCAGATACTCCTCGGCTTACAACAGTTCATTTACTGACCGTTCAAAGTTACCACAGCACTGAAAAAAGTGACTTAGGTCCATTTTTCACACTTATGACCATTGCAGCATCCCTGTGGCCACGTAGCCAAAATTCCTATGCTTGGCAACTGGCTCATATTTATGACAGTTGCAGTGTCCTGGGATCATGTGATCCCCTTTGGTAACCTCCTGACAAGCAAAGTCAATGGGGAAGCCAGATTCTCTTCACAGCCATGTTAATATAGCAACAGCACTTAGACTTGTATACCGCTTCACAGTGCTTTACAGCCCCTCTCTAAGTGGTTTAGAGAGTCAGCTTCTTGCAAACCCCAACAATCTGGGTCCTCGTTTTACTGACAGTTTTACTGGAAGGCTGAGTCAATCTTGAGCCATTGAGGGTTGAACTGCTGGCCATGGGCAGAATTAGCATGCAATACTGCATTCTAACCACTGGGAGGGAAGGAAGGAAGGAAGGAGAGGGAGGGAGGATACTAACATTTGCACTGAGGATACTAACATTTGCACTATATATTTGCACTTATATACCGCTTCACAATGCTTTACAGCCCTCTCGAACCAGTTTACAGTCGGCCTCTGGCCCCCAACAATCTGGGTCCTTCTTTTACCCACCTTGGAAGGATGGAAGGCCACATCAACCTTGTGCTAGTGAGAAACGAATTCCTGGCTGTGGGCAGAGTTCGTCTGCAATACGGTATTCTAATCACTATGCACCGTGGATGGATGGATGGATGGATCGATGGATGGATGGATGGATGGATGGATGGATGGAAGGAAGGAAGGAAGGAAGGAAGGAAGGAAGGAAGGAANCAGGCAGGAAGGAAGGAAGGAAGGAAGGAAGGAAGGAAGGAAGGAAGGAAGGAAGGAAGGAAGGAAGGAAGGAAGGGTACTAGCAATAACACTTCGGCTTATATACCTCGTCATAGTGCTTTCCAGCCCACTCTAAGCAGCCTCTGACAAAGTCAGCCTCTCACCCCCAACAATCTGGGTCCTCGTTTTACCAACTTCAGAAGAATGGAAGTCTGAGTCAACTTTGAGCCAATTGGAATTGAACTGCAACTGCTGGCAGCCTAACAAACAAATTAAACCTAACCAATAACAACACTACAAAACGTTGACCCCCTAGCATTTATCTTCATGGAAATTACAAGGAAGTATTAGCAGGACTCACACAGGGCACTAAAAAAATCAGGAACTCTCCATGCTTCTTTCCATGGGTATTGACTCTGTCTGGGTGTCTTAAGTAACAGGCTATTTGATGGATTGATTAATTGACTGATGGATTGATTAACCCACAGATGTCCTGAAAAGGTTCTGCTGGGAGGTTGATGTGGAAGACAGAAAGCAAGTGTAGCCCAACACAGGCGTGGAAGCGAAAGTATTTGCACACAAACAGTCTGGAGTTGTTGGGGGTTTTGTGGGGCAGCAATCTAGCGTGTCGCCTGCCTGTCACGCCCCACCTCCCAGCCAAGATTTATACCTGGAGGGGTGAGACATGCGTTGTGTAGAAGGGGTGGCTCTCTCCTTCAACAAAAAGCCACCTTTTTCTTCCTCTACAAACACACACACACACAGAGGGAGGAAGGGAGGGAGGGAGGCAGATTTAGATAGATAGATAAATAGATAGATAGATAGATAGATATAGATAGATAGATAGATAGATAGATAGATAGATAGATAGATAGATAGAGTAGAATAATACAGAGATAGATATAATATAGATAGGTATGGTAATAGGTAGGTAAATAGGTAAGATAATAGAGATATAAGAGATAGAATATAAATAAAAATAGATAGAGATAGGCAGATAAGAGATAGCTATAATATAGAATAGGATAGATATATAAATTAATAATAATATGAGTTAACATAAATAGATATAGATAGGTATAAGAGAGAGAGAGAGATAGAATAGATAGATAGATAGGTAGGTAGGTAGGTAGAGAGATAGATAGTTTGATGGGAGAGATAGAGAAGAGAGTAGAGATAGATATAACATAGATAGATATGAGATAAGATAGATATAAGATGGATGGATGGATAGATCGAGATGAGATAGACGATCTAAATCGATAGATCGATCGATAGATCGATAGATCGATCGATAGATCGATAGATAGTCAGATATAATATAGAGATAATAGAATATAGATAACAGTAGGTAGGTAGGTGAGATATAATATAGATAGATGTAGAGATAAGTAGATATAAGATAGAGATGGATGGATGGATGGATTGGTGGCATGCGGGTGGATGGTGGTAATAGATAGATAGATAGATAGATAGATAGATAGATAGATAGATAGATAGATAGATAGATAGATAGATAGATCTTAGAGGGAAGGGGAAGGGGGGAAGCCTCAGGCCCCCGCAACGTCAGAGCGGACTTCGGGAAGTCGGACATGGCCAGAGGCATCTATACTTGAGGCGCAGCAGCGAATTCCTCCTTGGGCTCAAGGGCCGAGCGCGGACGAAGCTGGGTTGAGCCCAGCGCTGAGCGATGGCGCCGGCTTGGAAGGGGCACCTCCCGCCCTTGGCAAGGCCGGGCCGGGGAGGGGGCGGTCGGCAAGCCGGCTTGAAATTCAAGCTTCTGGCATTTCTCTTCTGGATGGGGTTTCTCTCCCTTCAGCAAAAGCGAGCCTTTGTTTTCCTGCGTGGACGGGGCTCCCCTCTTCCCCGCACGTCAGACAGGCCTTGATGTCCGTGCCGTGTCTGTGCTTCCCCCTGGGCTCTTCTCGCCCCTCCCCCGCCCCTCGTTTTAACCCTGCCTACGGTTTGGGAGACCCGGATTCAGGGGCACCCAGAGAGGGTCTTTCCGGTCCCCGCCTCTCTTCAGCCTGCCCCTCGGGGTTGTTATTTAGGTCAACGCGGAGGAAATGGTTAGTCTCAAGTATTGGAGGCGGGGGTGCAGAAGAGGCGACCACGAAAGTCTTAAGATGCGCAGAAATGAATAGATTAATATTGGCAGTTAAAGGACAAGAAGAAGTAGAATATTATATGATATGGGATTTATTTTATACCTGGCTGGAAAATAAAGTAAGAAGTTCAATATTGTCATTATGATAAGATAAGGCTGAGCCATTTTCAACGTGAATGTTATCATTGTAAGAAAGGTATATTAAACATAAATATTTGCACAAGATATACTACCCAGTCGACACTGTATAACTGAAAGATGGATTTGTTATAAAATAAAAAGTATAAACAACAACAACAATAACATTCCTAGGTCCTTGGTTAGGGTAACTGTTGAGCTATCAATCAGCCCCAAAGGCTGTGAATCTCACTAAAGATTAATCAATAATAATAATAATAATAATGATAACGATAACAATAACAATAACAATAACAATAATCTACTTTGATAGTTCTTAGGTCCTGGGTTAGGACTTGAACTGTTAAGTTTTTACCAGGTCCAGACTGTGAATCAAATGGAAGATTAACTAATAATAGTAATAATAGTATTAGTAATACTAATAGTAATAGTAATACTAAATACTAATAATACTAATACCAATACTAAAATTAGTAATAGTAATAGTAATAATAATCGTATTGGGGGGCCAGTGGGGGCCAAGGGAAGACCGCGAGGCTTGGCTNTAGTAATAGTAATAGTAATAATAATAGTATTGGGGGCCAGTGGGGGCCAAGGGAAGACCGCGAGGCTTGGCTTGGGGTCAGTGGTGTATTTACCATTAAGCAGAGCAAGCACCTGCTTAGGGCGTTCAAAGGGGGCACCCCAAAAACTTTTATGTAGCCTAAGCTTGGCTTCCTTTGTACAGTATGTACAAAAGAGGGAGGGGCACCCAGATTTTCAGTGCTTCGGGCACCAGTGAGCCTTCATCCGACACTGCTTGAGGGGAGGCGTAGACTCCTATCTCTTCCTTTCCAGGGAGAAAGTAGGAAGAATCTTACTCCTGCTTTCCACCCTCCTCAATGGGGGGCTCTCTGCGGGCTGGGGGGCGGGATAATCACATTCATTGTGCAGGTTGAACGGGAGGGGTACCCCAACAGAAATTCCGCACCCCTCTTCCTCATTTCTACGGAAGCCCCCGCCTCATCCCGTCCATTCCTCCTCCCCATAGCGTCTGGCCCTTTCCGTCCAAACAGCCCTCTTTGCTTCTTTTACCCCAAGTTTTACACCAACGGTTTATTTTATTTTTAAACGAGGGAATGGGGGGGAGAGATGTGCGCGGGAAGTGTAGGGGGGGGGAGTGGGAAGGAGGGGCAAGGCAGCCCCATAAGGATATTTTCGAAGTCCAGATTCGAAGCAATCGGGAAAGAAGTTTAACACTCCCGACAACAAACAGAGCCGACTTGTTCCGTTTTCGCAAAAGTGGCCGAACCTTGAAATGTTCATTTTTTTCCCCGTTATAAATGTTTGATTACTTATAATTTTTGGCTTATGCTTTATGTATTTATCAATTAGAAATGTATAATTTTCAATAAGTATTTGCTTATTTCCATTTATTTACCAATTATGAGTGTCTAATTGATTATTTGTTTCTTATAGATGTTTATTTATTAATTAATTATAAATATATAATTCCTTCTTGTACAGGTTTGTTTGTTCATTATTTATTTCAATGTATTTGCTTCCCCTCTAATTTCAATAAATCATATTCCATCCTTGCATCTTTTGGGTGTATTTTTTCCCATCCATCTTTAATCGTTTCGCTACCCAAAAAACGCAGCCAAGTTAATTCAGTGGAAAGAAATTGACAACGAACATTGACAACGAAATAACCAGAGCGGCAGGGATAAGTATATATACACTCCTAAAGTGCTTTTTTGTCTAGGGATAAAACGCGTTTCTGACGTTTAAAACCGAAGCCGCGTCAACGAAGAGACGGGAGGATCATGTGGACGGATTGATTTTTTTAGCAGGGGGTGTTCAGCGATTTTACAGCCGCCTTTCTGGTCTTAAAGTCCTTGGAAAGGAGAAGGAGGGAGACAAATTCTCCCCGCCCTCTGACATAGAGACGATTAGGAATAATAGGTATATGGTATTTGTTGGTTTTTCATGCGTTAATTGATTGCAACCATCGTCCTACCAATATGTATAATAGCAATAATGTCAGCGTGGGTTTAGATTAGAATATCTCACAATGAGGGCTAGGCAAAGCTGGAAAATTGTGAAAATGTCATTGAATAGGGAAGTCAGAAAAGGAAGGAGAGGGAGAGAGGGAGGAAAAGGGAGAAAGAAAGAGAGGAGAGAAAGAAGGAAAAAGGAAGAGAGAAAGGAAGTAAAGGGGAGGGAGGAGAAGGAAAGGAGGAAAAGAAAGAGAGAGAGAGAGAGGAAGGAAAGGAAAGAAAGGAGGGAGGGAGGAAGGAAAGAAGGAAGGAAAACGAAATAGAAAGGAAAGAAAGAAGGAAGGAAGAAAACAATTTAGCCCGCATAAACTTTGCTTTAAGTCCCCAGACGAGCTTCAAAGCACTCCCAGCAAAACACGCTTCGGTCTGGATCCCGCCCAGACCCAGAAGATGTGAGAATTGCGGCTCTTTATTCCTCACTTCGCTTCGCAGAGCCAGGTATTTTTGAAAAAGCACCTCTCCACTTTCGGCAGGATAACCGGCCAGGAGCTAGGCGGGCATTATTGCAAGCCAAAGCGCGTCTCGGGTGGCGTTTGAAACCTGGCGACCAGCTCGCCAAACCCGGCGTCCTAAAAAGCCCGAGATTGCAAAGGGACATCCCGATGTAGGCAGGGCAAAAACAGGCCGAAGTCTTCCTACTTCGTTTATGGACGAAGAGGCGATGCTGTCCCGGAGCATCAAACACGAAAAGGCCAAGAAAACCCCGGAATTTTGGGAAACAGCGATCCTTCTTCCTTCCTGAAGCAGCAAAAGAACATCCCCCCCACCGAAAAAAAAAGGGGGGAAGCGCTGGAAGTTTAAAAGACTGGTTTTTTGGAGTTTGGGGTGGGGCTCTTCAGGTCTCTCGGGGGGGAGGGGCGTGGAGAGGTATAGCGGTGGATATGTATACATTAACATCGGGTGGCGGGCAATTAAAACTACCTAGTGCTTTTTTTTCCCCCTTATCCTCAAACTTCTTCCTTCTTCCTCCCTTTCCCTCAATATTTTCTCTTTCGCTAAAAATGAAAAGGGTCGCCCTTTTCCCTCCCCTTCCCTGACCCGACGAAGACCCCAGTTTCCAATAAGCCTGCCATTGTTCTCTCCATCGGATCCTCGCTGGAGTTCCGAAAAACCCGCCACTCCACGGCCAAGAGCTAACCGGGGAACGCAGCTCCGGGGTTGCCACGAATTTTACTGGGGTGTAAGAAGACGCGGAAGATGGAGAGAGCGAGGCGTTCTGCAGCTCCCCCCCCCCCCAGCCTCCTTTCCCGGAGTCATAATCCGGTTTATGGACACACAAATAGGAGGATAAACAAATTGGAGGAGACGGGAAGGTTCCTTATTTATTCCATCTTATTTTATACTCTCTTTCTTTCTTTCTTTCTTTCTTTCTAATCTGTCTCTATCATCTATCTTGCCTCTCTCTCTTTGTTTCTCCTTTTCTCTTTTTTGCCTTTCTCTTATCTTTCTTTCTACCATCTATCAATAATTTATCTAATTTCTATTTCTATCATCTATCTCTATCATTTATCTTTCTATCTATCTCTATTATTTATCTATCTATGTATCTACCAACTATCTCGATCTATTTCTCTTATCTATCTATATATCTCTGTCATCTTTCTTTCTTTCTTTCTTTCTTTCTTTTTTTCTTCTATCTTTCTTGCCTTTATTATTTTTTACCAATAACTCAAGGGAGCAAATATATTCAGCACACCCTCCTCCTCCAATTTCTCCCACAACAACAACAACCCTGTGAGATAGGTTGGGCTGAGAGAGAGAGGGACTGGCCCAAAAGCCACCTAGCCAGCGATGGGACTAGAACTCCCAGTCTCCTAGTGATTGGCCCAAAGTCACCCAGCCGGGACTAGAACTCACAATCTCAGAGCCAAAGGCTGAATGGGGTCAGGTGGAGAAACCCCACACAATGGAATCGGAGCAAAGGGTCTAGGAGGAGGCTGCGATCCTGCACAGCAGACCATTCTGAATGGCATTGGACAAAGTACGTTCCTCTCACTCACTTTTTCTACGGAGATAATGCAGCCGATTCTAGACTAGATTAAGCTATTTCCTCTTCTGGCACCGATTTAGGATGTGGCAACCCGATGTGGGAACAAGTTGTGGCTTTTTCACAAACTTTTTTTTTTTTGGGGCCCTGCATCGGAGAGAGCTCTGATACGGCTAACCGACTAGAGTAGCTATTCTTGGATATCGAGGCAGCCCCGAAAAATTCGATCGTGTTATGTGAAGGTTGCGCCCCACTCCATCTGCTTGTGAGTTTCCAACACTGAAAGTCTTGTGGTCGCAACCTATTTAAAAACTGCTGGAGTATGCCAATTTTTTTTTTAAAAAAGCGAATTAAATCCTAGGCTTTAAGCCTTCTCCCTTGCTATCAAGCCAGTAGATTTCTGTACTATTTGGGGGGATTCAAGTCTCTTTCTTGAGCCATCCCAAGCTTCTTATGGATTCTGCACCAACCTCTTGTGGCCCTACTGTCTCTCCGGATAATCATAGTTAAGCTTGGGGGATTATCTGGGCACAAAATGTCTCTTTCTGGAGATGTTCCCCAGACCAAACTATTGATATTTTACAGCGTCAAACACGTTCAAATAAAAACCCATAATTTAAATTGCTTGCCTACTTGGCAAACCATCTTTTCCCCCCTTCCTCCCTTTCTTTCCTTCGTTTTCTTTTTTTCTGTTTCTCTCCTTTCTTTTTCCTTCCTTGCTGCAACCTTTCCTTTTTTCCCCCTTCCTTCTCTCCCTTCCCCCTTTCCTTTTCCTCCCTCCCTTCCTTTTCCCTTCCTTCTTTTCTTCCTTCCTTCCATCCGTAAATATATGTGGATATATGCATAATTTTGTATTTATTTGTCTTGTTTATGTAGTGTATATTAGAGGTGGAGACCTTTGAAGATTGTATGCAACAAAATTTCATTTTAAAGTATGCCGTATACATTAACGGCACACTTTAAGTTCACGGTACATTCACGATAAAATTATTCTAAGTCTAAAACATCCCAGCTTTGGTTTTCTTGCAGAAGTTTCACTACCCAAACAAGTAATGGTGTTATGGTTTGGGTAATGAAATGTCTGCAACAAAACGGCCAAGCTCAGAAAACACCAAGGATCCCACAGTCCCCCTCCTCCTCCTAGTC